>LPNX010848398.1:592945-674780 GCA_001517045.1 Pseudotsuga menziesii
GGCAATCCTAATATATCTCCCTTAAATCTATAGACTATTGGCCATGATTCAAGTGAGACATTCTTATCTTTGGGAAGATTGGATACACCAACACATTTAAAGTACAATGTCTCTTTTGTTGGTCATGTATGAGAACCATAGTCTCCATCAAATTCCAACAAAACCTTAGGCCCTAAACCTCACTTATTGAGCTTAATCACATGGACAACACATGTAAAACATAAGAAAAACTATCTCTAAGGGGTCCTTGGCTCATAAGCGTCGCTTAAGCAACGCTTGCTAGGCTAGCCGTCGCTTAAGCGACGCTTATGAGCCTAGTCGTCGCTTAAGCGACGGTTATGACCAAATCTTTAAAAAAAAAAATTAACTTTCTTATTTTTGGTGAGTTTAAAAGAAAAAATCCATGCGCCGTCGGAAGTAACCGTCGGATTTTGGGTCGAAATGTAATAGTGTTTATTCTTTACTTTATTCATTGAACCTTCATCAGTAGGCTATAAACTTTCATCTTCATTATCTGACTTTGGCTTCTTCTCTTTCACTATTTCCTTCTCTTTTCATCTTGCATTATTACTTCCTTGAACTATAAGAGAATGATCCTTTCCCTTGTACATTCTAAGATAACATGTCTGGATCAATTTATATTGCTCCTTTGTTAGTGAATCAAAGAATGTACTCAAAGAAGTATTTTTCCAACTAGAAATAACAAGCCTAGTAGCATGAAAAGTAGACACAGAAACTAAGTACTCAGGACCCAATTCGGATTGGATGGAAATGATAAATTTATCTTCCTTCTTCTCAATCCCACATTGTTTTAGAAATAGAACAAGTGACTTGATTTTGGTGAAGAACCCCTCAATGGATTTGAAACTACTTGGACTCAATGAGAATAACTCATTCTCCACCTCATGTGCTCTTATCTCATCATGTACTCCAAAGAAAGACTCAATTTTGGTATATACTTGGTTTGGAGTGGTCAAAACATCTATATGAAAGAGTATATGCGTATAAATAGAGAGGAAAACAAATCAATAGGATTCATCCAACCTATTATGCCACTTAGTTTTCTTAACAATAGCATTAGGCTCATTCTCTAAAGCCAAAGAAACTATGTACAGACCCTTACTATGCAATAGAATGCTAATTTTGGATTTCCATGCATTATGGTTTAAGGGATTCAGGATTATAGTTGAATAGGAATCCATGATAAAAAGTTGATGCACTCAAGAAGATACTATTTGTAACTTGCACAAATAAAAACTAGGATAAAAAATTGTAAGATCAATTCAAGCTCTTCTTCAAAGAGGAATATGAGACTAGATGTGCACTAATGTAGAGAAATGTTAGCTCCTAAAATTTGTAGAACTTAAGAAACCTTGTGCTCTGATACCATATAGAAATAGTAGCTCTGATACTATGAAAAAATAGATCCTTGATGCTAAGAATAAGCACAATATGTAGATCTAACTAGAAGGTAATTCTCACAAGCATGCACAAGGAAAATAAAGAGAAGAATAATGAGATTGAATACAAGAGAAGCGTTACAATATATTTACAGGTATTATTGATCAAATGAATTGATTGAGCGATTATTAAAATAGTAATACATCCTTATAAATGAAAATTGAGTTGCTAAAATACAAATCATGCTAGCTCCTAAAGTAGACTTACTAAAATATGATAAACCCTTAATTGATGGACCGGTTTGTAGGTTGCTGGAAAAAATTACAAGGAAATCAATCGAAGGAAAAAGTACAACCATAAAGGATTTGAATCAATCCCACGCAGAAACAAGCCTATCCTCAAGTTGTTTGGGATGACTAACTCCTATGGATACAAGGCCTCCACTGGCATAAAGGTTTGTCAGATCAATAAGATATGTTCTTAGGACAAGTGAGAAAAGACTCAAAGTAACTTATTCCTATAATAACTATTTAAGAAAACTTAAACATGGTAAAATGTGGATTCAAGAAAAGATAGCTCCTAAATATAACAGGAAAAAGAAACTAATTACTCAACGTGCAGAAATGCAAATTAAGATCAATCTCTTTGACCAACTTCAAATACATATTACACAATGAAAATTGCAACGATTTATCTAAATATTACAAATATACAACATGTCTAAGAGGCAATACTAATTGACAAAATCAGTATCAGAGATCAATGACTAATCATCAACAATCAAATAAGTCACGTGGATAAAAAAAACCAGTTTTTTAACGCACATTCAATATGTCAATTTTCCTAAGGAAAAATCAATACGCCAACCAACACATTAATAGATAAACAACCAATAATTAGCATGTCAGATATATGGAAGAATGACTAGAATTCATTAAATACATTTAATGAAAAACCATGAAACATAACATAAAATGACTGTAATTTTATTAATTTGCAAAGCATTACAAAGTACAAAAATCACAAACTTTCATGTTATGCACTTGGAAGCATGTTCTTCAGTGTAGCTCCTAAGATTAGTCTCGAAAATTCCTCCATCTACTTGGGAAAGTCCCTCCCTTTAAATAATATTACATATTTTACAAAAAAAGGAAAATTCCCAAGATGTGGGATTACAATATCATGTATTTTCAAGCTTTTCCAACGGCGGAATGCCACTTGGAATCTAGGTCCATTAGATCGTCAATGTCCTAATATTTTGCATGCTATAGGTGTAATTTTGTTCTGCAAATTTGGGATGCAATCTCTCTTCTTGAATTTCTTCCACTCTCCAAGGTGCACTTGTATCCTGACCATCGTACAATACTACATTTCGACCAAAAATCCGACGGCCGTATTGTCGGATTTTCGACACTTCCCTGTCGCATGTACGACACTATGATTTTTTTAAAGTGTCGATGAATTGCCGTCAGTTATCCAACATCTTTCTAATCCGTCGATTAAGCGACAACTCAGTTTACCGTCGGTTAAATGTAAATCGTTGGTTATCCGACATCTAATTGATATTAAACTTTAAACGTAAGCGTCGGTTAAGCGACGGTTCACCAAAGAAACCCGTCTATTAACCGACGAATTATAAAAACTGAAACGTCGGTTAAGCGACGGTATTGAAATTTAAAATAAAAAAAATTTACCTACAAGTCGTCACTTAACCGACGAATTATAAAAACTGAAACGTCGGTTAAGCGACGGTATTGCAATTTAAAAAAAAAAAATTACCTACAGGCCGTCACTTAACCGATGGCTATAAGTGTTTTTTTTTTAAATGTACAAATACCACATGGCCACCAAACGAAGGATATACTCCATGCATCCACCATCAAGACTCATCGCATTAAATTGTGCAGTAATAATTTGGGCAATTGCGGGTAATTAAGTTGTTTTTCTTAATTTTTATTTCCATGTAATAAATGTGTAGCATGAGGCATTTAGTCGAGTTTCCCTTGAAGTTATTTCAACCAAAATTCACAATGTGACATTGATCATCAAATGGTTACACATATTTTCCAGTTTTCCAAGGAAAGTTTCATATCTAGACATTGTAAAAAATGCATTATTGGAAAATAATTGGATTCACTACTAGTGGGTTTTCTGTGGATCCCTGTATCTACAATTGGCACAAATGAACAGTTTAAAAGAGATTGCATTTCACTCTCATGGCTATCAGAGATTTTAAATTTTGTGCATAATCAAAATACAACATTGTTGCATTTCATTGTCTTTGCAACAACAATGATTTTCATCTGACACCAAGACCCTGAAATGTCCCACTTGGCTATGAGCTAACCTTTCTCTGATATTATGCTCACTAACTTGGTTCAGTACTTTCTACAAGTACTTTGGATGCTAATTAGATACCCACTATTTGAAACTCAACTGAATCCCTAACTGTCGGTGCACTAATAAGTGTGTATGGTTTTCTTTTTCATGATTTATTTGGGCTCATTTAATCACAACATTTATCAGTTATCTCACATTCCATTCACATCATTTTATTAAACAAACATAACATAGAAAAATGGTGAGAAAATTAATTCAAAATAATAGACGGATGATATTTATAATGAGAAGCACAAATACATGCCTAGAAAAGATTATTGGATGTTCTAAGTCCCAGAAATTTCCCATCCAATTAATTTCTTACTGTAGCAGTCACTCCACATAATACTGATAATGCCCAGAATGTATATGTTGCCCAGATCAACACCAATAATTGCAATACTGATAATTCCATGGCACACCATAACATTCAATTATGTACACCATAACATTCAATTATGTAATAGTACACCATAACATTCAACCCTTGTGCCTCATCTGAGAAATTAAAACTAAGAACTAATCAAGGAGAAATAAAAGTACAAATCAAACACATATAGTGAGATCCCAAAGTTTACAAAATGATGGAAAGGCAGGACACCACACATGCACAAAAATTTAAAAGTGACATGCCATCCCAGTGTACCCTCATTGTGGCAGGGTTGCATGATCTTTGAGGTCCTGTCGAATATCCAGGATGTGAGATTGGGGCTGCAACAGTGTCTACCTTACTCCTAACATCCAATGCTGGGTAATAAAGGAAGAAACTGGCAATATGCTGCTCCAAATGAGACTCAGTACCCCTTGCAAAAATACCCCCTCTTAAGGTTGTCTTCTACAATATCTGCTTGGTCTAGGGCTTATTCAATAGATAAAGCACTGCATGACAGACCTACGTGCTCATCTATTCTGATCACAGTGGCACTTCCTGGACAACCTCAATGGTTCACTTTGTAGTTGATTTAAAGAATGTTATTTAGAATGAGACCATATTATATCTCAAGCCACTTTCTAACAGAGGAAGTAACCCATATCAAAAAGCCTATGACAGAAAAGCAAGTGGTCACCCAAGATGTAAAGGGACAACCAAGAAACTCTCACTAGCAAGACTACAATGGCTAGAGTCCTAGACTATCCATGGATAGAAGACAGTATGCCATCTCTTCTTAATAAAGCATTCTTGAATACAACTTGACAAGTGGAGTAATCCAACTCATGTACCCTATTGGAAATCTACATATTCAGGGTGCTTAAATATCCAAGAAGTTTGTGCAAGTCTTCCATCCCTGTTTCATTTGGAAGTTATTCTCATGGCTTTTTATTCTTCAAATGCATTTGAAAAAATCAAAATGGTAGAGAATATTTTTTCTACCCTTAGCAATGTAAGTTGTCCTCCAGTGGAACTTAACAGCACACAATTGGTTTGCTGGTCTTTGCTAATTTCAAGACTGATGTTGATTCTTCGGCACATGATTCTCCACTCTACAACCTTCCCATCATAGTTGATGTTCAATATAAGAAATAAGTTAATATAGATTACACAAGGAGGAACTTTTCAGCTTCCCACAGGAACAAGCTATTTAGAATCATGGGTATATCATGTGGTACAAAGTGTTATAAATGTGAATGAGGGAGTCACAGAAGAGCATGGAATGGCTGATCTCTTTCAGAAACTGATTGACATTAGTGGGGTTCATAACTGGGGTATTGTAGAACACAAAGTTCTTCAATATCTGGGTTTAAATTGGTCTGATCTCTATTCTGTTGTTTGTCGCATTTTGGAAGTGTGGCAGAATAGGGAAGCTTCCCAAGTGCATGAGCTTATACTTCAAAGATATTGTTTTGTACTTGGCTGGATCACTCTATCAGATATTGATGTTAAGGAAGATGGTGCTTTGCCATGGAGTCCTAAATTGGGCAGAGACAAGTTGCTTGAAATTGAATACTTCATAAGTTTTAGCAGAATTCTGTGCCATAATGTTCATTTTGGTCATACAGGGGAGCTATCACAGCTAGCAAATATCATTCTAGATATACTCTCTTAGCTTCAAAAATTATACAAAGAGCATAGTGTGAAGGAAAGGGGTTGGTTATTCTTAAGGCATAGTGCATGGCTATCTTTAATTTTATCATTGCTCCAAGTAGGTCTGTGGAAAGTGTCTCTGAGAAAGATCCCAGTTTCAAGAGAGGACACATTTTGGATAGAGCAGACATCTAAAGATACTTCATTACTCACACTTTGTGAGCAGTTAGTTTTTTGTGTATTGAAGGATGGGCAATCAAGCGTTTTGCTGAAAATATTGACATACCTTTTGAGCATGCATGTCGGGGCACTGCGAAAAGCTGTACTTTTTGTTCTTGATGGAAAAGAATGTGAAGATGATGCACTTTTTTCACTAAATTTGCTGCTTCAAGCAGGTTATGACAAGTCAAAGCAGGAAGAGCTGTTGGGGAAGCTAGGAGCTAGCTTTAAGCTTATAGAGTCTGTACTTGGAACTCTGACAAAGTTTAGAGGAATTGTGAGCAAAGAAAACATAGGGAACCTAAACAAAAATTTTCTAAGCTCCTCGTTGCATGGTTTCCCATCACATGTTCATCCAGGGAGTGCAGCTGTGGTCTCTTCTACCCTCTCTGTTGAGGGATTTTTGTATACAATTGAGAAATTTTTCAGAGCAAGAGATGCATTAGGGGGAATTGAGGTTGATGCAGAAGTTTTCAATAGTTTGCTTGAGGTCATAATAACCATAAAGTTTGATAGGCTATTTGAGGGTATACATGATAAATGTAGAATCCTGTTCAATAATTTAATTCCCTCTATAGAAGAGAGATGTATGTATAGTGATCTATGTTTGCTGAAGAACATGAAAATCCTGGTAAAAGAAATGAACTCAAGCAAGGAGGTTAACTTATCTATTAAAGAGCATCTACTTACAAGTGCAACTAATATGGTGGAATGCCTAAGAACGGATCCTAGTAAAGTCATTTTGCTTAAGTTTTATTTGGGGAACACTGAGGACTCATTGATGTTGAACCAATCCAACAAGTTCCAGGAATTTCTTGGAGGCAATGGTAACTTTTTGCCTTTAATTAATGCTTTGGATGGATGCCATAATGAGTCAGTGAATATGAAGGTGCTACAGTTGTTTGTTAATCTTTTAACAGGTGATATGAGTTATATTAACTTGAAACACACCTTGCAAGAAAAGTTCTTATTGATGGATTCATCTTCTTTGGCTTCATGGCTGGAAAAAATGCTGCTAGGATATACTGCTCAATCAGCTGTAGGTAATTTGCCAACATGAGTCTCTAATTCAGTAAGAGATTCAGCTATTGCTTTCATCAATGCTCTAGTGTCACCTTCATCAAATTCAAAATCAAGAGAAATTTGTGATCACATTCGTGATGCATTGCTTGTGGGTCTAGAGAAGGTATTCCTGTCATTTGATGTTCCTACTGCGAAAGCATACTTCAATTTTGTAGTTCAGTTGGAAAATGGTGAGTCCACAATAAAGCCTATTATCAAGAGGGAAATTGATATGGTGGTCAAGTTTTCTGCAATCCAACTCATGTACCTTGTGTCAGTGTTTATGACAACAGGTAGGGTGCTTCCTTTGGATGTTATTACTGACATATTCTAGGCAGTTGTGGACAGCAGGTCAGGCATCTCCTTTGTGTTGTTTGTACAGCATTACCAAGTGTATTACATCCACAACACTCAGCAGAAATTAGATAACAAAATTGGACGAACCAATTGGTAGAAGTTCATTAACTAACGCTGTAGATTTCAAAAAGTTTTAAAACTCTATATGAAGAACCTTAAAAAGAACAAGGAGATAGTATAATCCACTGCATTTTTCTATGGACAGTGCCACTAAAGATTTTTACTATTAGATTTTCCTTTGGTTTTTTATGACTCCTGACACAATAACAAGCTGCAGAACCTTAGATATACAAGTGTCAAACTGTAAAAGCTAAACAATATTAAAAGAACATTAATTTCCCAATCAAACCACAATAGTATTCATATTATGCCAAGGCAATTTACTATTAAAGAAACGTTACCTTTATTATCATGTCAGGATACTTTTCTGCAAGGTCTTCAATACTGGTGCCATCCTTTCTACATGAAATGATAACCTGTATCAACAAAATTCAATCAGGGTTCTAAGAATTTGTAAACCAAATGGCACACATTCATCCAGTCTAAATTTCAAGCAACCAAATAAGTCAAGGAATTTGGAGATTAAAGAAAAATTCAAAAGAGGAAGCTTACTGTTACTTAAAGATATTCCCATGCTAAATAGTAAATTGTTCTTATCAGAGGAAGCTAAGTAAAAAGTGGTAGTACATGGTGGCAGGTGCAGGGGGGTACTCATTGACCACAATGGACAAGAAGTAATCAGGTTTTCTTGGGGATTGGGAGTCACCACAAATAACTATGCGGGGAGGTGTATGCCTTGTTTTCTAGAAATAGAATATGTTAAAAACCTTGGTATATGACAAATAACAATCTTTGAAGAATCCTTTCATTTCATTAAACATGCGAGAATCACCAATAAATATGCGGAGGTGTATGCCTTTCAAGTACCCTATTGAGGGCTTCCTTCCTTTCCAAGCACCCCCCAAGACAAAGGATGGGCTTCCTTCCTGTCCAAGCACCCCCCAAGACAAAGGATGGAGATCATGTTGCGCTTGTATCAGAATTGGCTACCTACTTGCTAAAATGTTTAACAAGGCTAGTCAAAGTGTATATCCAGGATCCTAGTACTTCAACCTCAGTAGAGAAGTTGAGAAGATTGAAGAGAGTTAGTCCACGTGTAGAATTACTTAATCCTATTGGAAAAGAAATTTGCAAACAATTTTTCTCTCTGTTGGATGGTGATATAGGCATCATAGAGTACATTGTTTGGGGAGCTTTAGTTCCCTTCATGTTAGAAACATTTGGGATGCAAGCCCCACATGATGGTGCAAGTTTGGATAAGGTTATGGAACTTTTATTGTCTTTTCCAGAATTTAAGGACTTAATTATACCGACCATGTTGGCTCTTTCATATAGTTGAAAAAAATCAATGATCACTCTTGTAGACTGTCCATATACTGGATCATATCCATATCTGGCTCTAGCCTACCATATTCTCAAACGTGAGGAGTTTATGGTGCATTGGTGGGAATCATTAGATTTTGAGTCTTCAATGGAAGGGTTGCTATCAAGAAAAGGACCAAATAAGCTGGATTTGTAGATTTTGATGCCAATTCTGTGGTGGCCTGGTTCTCGTGAAGATTTGTCTTCAGAAAGTAATATGAGACAGAGAACTTTTGCATTATCAAGGGAAATTGGCAAGGTGACTATTGTTCAGTCTGCACATTGTAAGGATATATTATGGGTTAATCATTAAAGTAATGATTGTTTTGAATTCATAATATACTTTGAGTTAGTAAAGAGACATGATATGCTAAATGGTAATCATGTGCAAGTTCAAAACACGTTTCCAGCTATAAAATTTGAAACATATCGGCTTGTTTTGTATTTATAAAGGGTGCTTCAAGTAAGAATTGCCACATCCAAGAAATCCCCAGTCTGCCAGCACAAGGAGAGAATAGGAATGTTAGATGACGCACAATTGTGCAAAGGAAAAAAGAAACCAGGCAACATAATAAGGCACACCATAGATATTTACCTAAAAGCTGAGATCTGCAAGTGCCTTATTTCTTTCATCTGGCCGTCTTGCATTTGGATATGCATAGGTCACTCCAACATTGCAACAAATTCAGCAACAATATTTACTTCTCAAGAAGGGGTAAGTAAATGCAATTCTTGAATAAATCGATTACTGTCTTTTGACAATTAGTGGTACACCACATACTTGTTCACAAATACTGAAGATACTATCTATTTCTAATCATTTTGTAAAACAATCAAAGACCGATCAAAATGCTAAACCATGTCAAACTTACCTATCTAACCACATTACGGCCTCGTCTATCGGGATACACAAATGCAAATGATAGTTTTGCATCTCTTCTCCTTGTTGCTGGTGCAACCTCCTTTACCTGCACTGCCACAAATTACTATAATACCAATTCAACTCATTTCTTCAAAAAAAATAATGGGAGCAAACAAGCACCTTAAGCAAAAACATCAACAGCTATCACAATAAGTTAGATATTGTGAACCAATCAAAGTTTCTATTTTATTTATGGCTATTTGGTTTTATATAAGAGTGTAGTACCAAACATAGAATCATCTTGAAAACATTATTCATATTTGTTCAAAAATAAGTCAGTAACAAGAAGCCTTATTGAAAAGGAACAACTCTCACTGAGAAAAGGTCACCATAAACATACGGTGAAATTGTGACACAAATCTAATAGATGAGTAAAATATAACAAGTTATTGGACCTCAAATACAAGGAATAATAACTCAGACCTTCTAACTTCTTATTAATTCTTGCACATGATCTAGGAACTAGGAATCAAAATCATCAAAGAATAATTGACAAATACTCATGAATTGGAAAATAACTGGAAATACCAAATAGGTTTCCTCTCTGTATATTATATAAACAATAAAGGATTACAATTTCCATGCATTGCAATAGCTTAACTCCATGAAGAATTTGAATACCTAAGGGACAATTCGAATTCAGTGAGTGAGTCTAGCTTAACTGACTCTTTGCCATGCAATATCACTCAGTTAACCACTTGACCAAAACCCTAATTGACTCACCAAACCCTAACTGAAGTTGGAGTGCAATAAATGACTGAATCTCAACTGAAGGAGATAAAACACATGTCATAGCAATCCAATCATCAAGTGCTAGTACTGCATGACTCCAATAAACCCTGATGAGGTTAACTGAAGCTGAACTGACCATCGGAAGTTGGTGAAGGCACCTTTTTCACTCCAGTTCATTAAAATAATAATAAATAATCATAAAATAATATATTTAATGAATGTAGGCGCCTTAACTGACTGTAACTGATTGGTTGAATTGAAAGTAACCACCAGTTAGCAATTAGGTGCATGAATGTCACACAGATCACCCTTGGAGTGCTCCAGTTAGCCTCCTTGACTGTAGGTAGGCGTGGGAGTGACTGGGATGATGGTAATTAATGCTCCACTGATGTCAATTAAACTTAGGATAGTGGTTTAACTAGGCCAATTTGACCGAAGGAGTGAGTATGAAGGTAAATGTCTCCAACATCCCCCCTTAAGCTATACTCAGGAAGAGTTAGAAAAAATAGATGTATAAAATTCTAGGGCCCTGGAAACTAAGGCCATAGGTCACCCTGTACAATAAAGCAACTGAAACAATACTCAAAACAAACTAAGTGAGGAAAAGAGGGAAAACCCACTGGGAAACCACCCCCCCCCCTCAAGCTGAACACTGAAAGTAGTCTGGATCACCCTGATGAACTCACCCCCAACAATGAACGGAGGTAAGTGAAATTATTTTCTGAAAATATCTTGTTGAAGATGTCTGGAGGAATCTTCCACTTTGGAAGAAGAACAATGCACTCAACTGAATCAGAAATACAAACAACTGCACGGTGAAAACTGGACCCATGTAAAGCAACTGAAATCATCTGAAGAGAGAGCAAAGGTTCTTGAGGATTCGAACCATGTATGGAACACTAAAGAAACTGATATGTTGCAGCCTTGAACAGAAAACCATGAATGGTAAAATCAGCCCCAAATCTTAGGAGCAAGTGTCCAAGCGGATGCAGAATGTCTTCCTCTTTACTAGTTCTGTGAGGAGATGAGCTTGTGACCAAAGGTAGAGAATCCCTGGGACTCTGGAGAGTGAATGATTGAGCTACATAATATGATATAGATTCTAAAATAGCTAATGAATCACAAAATAAAATATCAGTAACCTCATAAGAGATAACTAACACCAAATCCCCATCAGCAAAATTGAAAAAGAACTGCGGTACTTGATTTTTCACACCGGAATTGGTGAGAGCAGCTAGAAGCATGACTGAAATCTCTTGGATTTTAAAATATGAACAAAATAATATCATATCAGAATGTAAATCAGATCTAAATAAGTTCATAACAGATCCAAAACTATTAAATGAAATCAAATCCCCAGCAGCAGTTTTGAAGGAGACTTGCAGTACTTGTTTCTTCACACCGTTGATGAGAACAACTAAGAACAAAACTGAAGGTTTATGAACCTGAAATTTTGAACCAAGAAATATCAGATCAGATCCAAATAAGATCATATCAGATCCAATAAGGTTCATATCAGATCCAAAATTATGGTCAACCGAGACGGTGGATGCACAGTTTTCTTCTTCTTCAAAATTCTGAATTTTGGTGCATGCAATCCTGCAGGATTTTGCTGGAAGATCTAGATCATGGGGAGCGAATGTGTCACTCTTATAATCTGATATTTTTTCCAAAATATCCAAGTTATTACATATTTGCACAGAATTCAAAAGAAAATCACCGATGAATGTTTACATGGAAGTGTAGCAGCATTTTTCTTCAATATCAAAGATTCGAATGTCTTATTCTGTTTCAGCAATATGAGAAGATGAGATATCAGGGATCTCATGAACTTCTGGAGCATCAGGAGAAGGTGTCACTTCATGGAGAATTTCTTCAATTCGAATTGAATGTGTAGAAGATTCTGCTTCATCTTCATCTTGAACAACTTCATTAGAGAGGGTAGTCGCTGAGAATTTTGAGTGAAGAACTCTTGTGGTGCTGGCTGCAATCTCCAAAGTACTAATATAATCCTCATTGTGCTTGACAAAGGTTCTGTCCAATATTGGCCAGAAATTCTTTGGGTATTCAGCATAATTAGGAATAAGGTAGTACAAGCTATCATCAAGGGCCAGACACATTGATCCAAAAGCTCTGTCACTGTCATTTAGCCAATCATTCTCATTCTCATAAGACTCTCTTCCAAGTCCAATAGACACCTCATAAAGACCTCGTCTCTTCAAAGATGCAATCATCTTCAACTTCCATTCCGAATAGCTTGTGAATGGGGTGAGAAGAGGGATTGATGAGTCCATTCAAAGTTGTACCTGTTAAGACCTGCAAATCAAAACAAAAAAGGAACTGTAAGGTCGGATTGAGCTATTGCTCACATTTCATGGAGAAATCTGTCAAAAATCTTGTTTTTGAGAGATTGATCTTCGTCCTGCCGTAGCTCTGATACCATATTAATTCTTGCACATGATCTAGGAACTAGGAATCAAAATCATCAAAGAATAATTGACAAATACTCATGAATTGGAAAATAACTGGAAATACCAAATAGGTTTCCTCTCTGTATATTATATAAACAATAAAAGATTACAATTTCCATGCATTGCAATAGCTTAACTCCATGAAGAATTCGAATACCTAAGGGACAATTTGAATTCAGTGAGTGAGTCTAGCTTAACTGACTCTTTGCCATGCAATCTCACTCAGTTAACCACTTGACCAAAACCCTAATTGACTCACCAAACCCTAACTGAAGTTGGAGTGCAATAAATGACTGAATCTCAACTGAAGGAGATCAAACACATGTCATAGCAATCCAATCATCAAGTGCTAGTACTGCATGGCTCCAATAAACCCTGATGAGGTTAACTGGAGCTGAACTGACCATCAGAAGTTGGTGAAGGCACCTTGTTCACTCCAGTTCATTAAAATAATAATAAATAATCATTAAATAATATATTTAATGAATGGAGGTGCCTTAACTGACTGTAACTGATTGGTTGAACTGAAAGTAACCACCAGTTAGCAATTAGGTGCATGAATGTCACACAGATCACCCCTGGAGTGCTCCAGTTAGCCTCCTTGACTGTAGGATAAGGCTAAGTTAGCCTCCTTGACTGTAGGATAAGGCTAAGTTAGCCTCCTTGACTGTAGGTAGGCGTGGGAGTGACTGGGATGATGGTAATTAATGCTCCACTGATGTCAATTAAACTTAGGATAGTGGTTTAACTAGGCCAATTTGACCGAAGGAGTGAGTATGAAGGTAAATGTATACAACACTTCTTGGCTTTTTATAACCCCTGTTCCCCATTTTTCTCACTCATTACTGTATATTTATCTTTATTCTTGTAACATATACCTTTATTTTTAATTTATTAGCTCTTAGTTCCAATTTCTTGGGTGGGGCACAAGTCCCTTCACTCACCGCCCGTGCAGATGGAATATTATTTCCTTTCACAGTCCCATTAGTCACTTTTGGCTAGCGGTGGACATTAGCATAATCCTTTTTCTGCCCACACTATATAAGAAATTTCCTGTGCCCCACAATGCCCAAGAGTTTTCAATGAAGCCATCATCAGTGAAATGCAAAAGGCTAACTAAATAATGAAGAAAAAAAGATGCACGTGCTTAATTCCAAGGTGATTAGCACTTGCATTGCATGGGGACTGTAATAAAAAAGATAGCAAGGACACTGGAACCTCACACAAACCCACCCATATCAATAACTATGAAGACAAACGCTAAGAAAAGACAGCTCCAAAGATCATGCCTGGTTACTTAAAAGTCAAGACCATCTATATTAGAACTCATTTAATTAATGTGACAAACACTTGTATGCAAATAGAAAAGCTCCTACAGTAAAAGTGAGAATGAATTAATTCCTTCATACCAGGTCTGTTAGCTCTCAAAGTGTAGCATCCCTCCAAGTGTAAATTTGCACCTCATATTTTGGCTCCTTGCCTCTAACTGCAAAGTCCTCTGCAGTATGATGACTTCCTAACTGCAAAAACCCCAATAGAGAAACATGGTCATGAAAACTAGAAAATATAGACCAGTGCTGTTAATATTGCACTATGGCAAGTACTCAACGAAATGGATATACATAAAATTTTTGCATCCAGAGATGAGATCATTCTAGCCAAACCTGGCCAAACCTGCGAATTGTGGGTCTTCCATATTATCATCACTAGACTAAAATATATGGTATTGTTGCATACTGTTCTTTTGAATTTAGCCATTGGGTTGGTGTAATTACACAGGATGGGATATTACATATCATCAACAGCATAAGAAGAAGAAAATAACCAATGCTTTAATTAGTATGCCCACATATGTAATTAATGCACCCAATTCTTCTCTAATTACTTTGTTGTTGTATGTGATATCTAAACATAGGTAAGGATTTTATCTACTGGTTTGGTTCAACACCCAGGTTGAATGTTCCCCATCCCGAGCTTATCAAGGAGATAATGTCCAACAAGTTCGGGCACTATGAAATTTTTTCTTCTAATCCCCTTTAGAGGCAGTTGGTTGAACAGGGCCTTGTGGGTTTGAAAGGTGAGAAATGGGCGCGGCACAGAAGAATCATCAATCCTTCTTTTCATATGGATTTCTTGAAGGTAACAAATTATATTTAACAAAATCCTTAATTCTCTTTGAAAGAGATTAATTCGAACTACTAAATATAGTTTTCTAAAATAAACTAACAAATTTTTCTACATTATTGTTCCTTAGTATCTACTTACCTAAAATCATAGTTGTTTGTGCTCTATTAGTAAAATGATCCTGCTAGTTTTAATACCATACCTTCTTAGTTCAGATAAAATTTTCTTCCAACGATTTTGGTTAATGCATTATGTTTGTATAGTTTACCCTCTATCACTAACATTGAATATTTGCAGCCTTTTGCATTTGACTAGATGCCATTACTTTGATCCTTGCTATGATGCCAATGCAGTCATCTTAATTTTAAGATTTTTACTATTAATTTATTTAGCTTTCAGGCATATCCTTAACTGAATTTGGTTTTGTCCCATTCTATGATGTCCCTTTGGTCCAGGTTCTAGTCCCTTGGTAACCACAATGCTGAAAATAGTTTAGTTTTGTCCTATTCTGTTGTCCCTTTGGTCTAGGTTCTTATTCCTTTGCAACCGCATTATTGAAAATAGGAATAATACCCAACCCCTTTGGGGGATTCACAAGATGTGTATTTACTATATTTCCTAATTTCCTCGAGATTCAGTATGGGCCAAAGTTCATTTTTAATTCTGGCCTTTGGGGAACTTTGTAACCACGTGATTACCATATATGTTATTTGATATTTCTTTCATTTCTTATTGATATGAAGCTTTGTTCAAGATATTTCTTAAATAAATATATAATCTTCTGCTAGTTGTCTTGTATTATTAGAAATGGTCTTGCATAATTAGGAGCACGGAGTGGCTAATGCCATAGATTGCAATTTTGTGACTCTTGTTGGCGAGTTTGGACATAAAATATAGAAATGGTGAATATTGCATGGTACAATTGAAAGAATTGTTAAGAGAAAACTTTGCTTGAGGAAGCACAAGTCTCATTGTTTTGGTCAATTAGACATTGCAACCAATTCCCGAGTGACCAATTCACCACTTTGTATATTCACCAGTTTGAAATTTATAGGTAAAGTTTAATTGAAGTTGGGTTCTGAACATTTTCCACAATTTTTACCCAAAACATAGTATTTAATGATTTGGTGTCCTTGTTAGAAGAGATAGAGACAATTACTACAACTAGACCAACTCTCGATAATATAAGCTTGCAAACCCTAAGTTTTATTCCTCAAAAACCTCCACTCTAGCCTTTCTAACAACAAACTGAACTTCTTAATTCTGACATTTCTTCCCAGCTAGGAATTGTTGCACGGTCTTGTTATCACACAAATCTGTAGAAGCAAATTCACATGATAATTATAGGCAAACCAACCCTTTGTCACTGTTAGTGAGCCTGTCTGTTTGGATTGGTGCTTTTCTAGTTGGAGGGGGGTGTCTTTAGAAGGTGTGTACTGTAATATGAGCTGCAAATATGCACATGTTACAAAGAAAACAACATACAAAAACCCCTCGTTGACTGTCCTAGAACAGTTAAGAGTGAGGGTCAATTTCAAGCACTAAGTTTCAATGGTTGAGATCATGTTTTAAAAGTGGCCATAGCATGGAATTAAATGGACACGAGCTGAAAAGAGCTGTGTCTTGAGTGAAAGAAGAATCAAAGAAAGAGCATATAACTACCGATCAATACCAACAACTTAATCATTAACAACAAAAACTCAGAGAACTAGAATAAGTATAATTGGTTTAGTCACTTATTACCAAAGAGATTTTCTGCATCATAGTGGACGACAGGTGATAAATTGTCAAAGGTCTCCTTGCTGGCAATGGTGGTAGTGGTTGAGGTGTGGTGGATGAGAGAACGAGGAGTTGTTCTGCAGCTACAATCAATGCTCCAAAATCAACTGTCTAACCTTGCTCAGCTCTTCAAATCTGAATATATAGATCTCTAGTAACCCTACATGCAGGTCCACCTAGCTGCCTTTGACTGTTTGAAAAAAGAGGAACGAAACCTCATAAAGCTAAGAAAGTGTATGCATACTAAGTATGAGCCTTTTCTGCTGTGTGGGATACTTTATTTAGTGTTTTTCTCTATAGAAGAAACACTATTTTTTCTTCCTAAATTGATTCCTCTGCTTGAGATTAAGAGAGGAAAAGGCATGCACAAAACCCTCAAAGGTTTGCTTATAGGTTGACTTAGATCAAAACAGGGTCGTGTCTAATCTTCATTTATGATTTGTAGTTTTAGTTAGTTTCCCTTGCTGTTTTCTTGTCACAAAAACTACTTTCAACAGCTTTCCTAACTGCAAATAAGTTGACCTAGCTTAAGATTTATTGCACTGCTGATGTGGATTTTCAGGATGGGTCTTTCCTTATATGCTTCCATTCGTATAGTTTTCCAAAGGATGCAATCTTTTTAGATCTTTCATCCTTGGATCCTATCTTGTCATTCACAATAAAACTCATGACTATATATGCATCAAAATGTATTTAGTCAGCAGGTTGTCAAGCACACAGTTAATGTCAAATTTGTCTCTTTGCTGAGGGTAAGGCCCGCTGTTCATTGGTTCATTTTTATAACTCTCCAAGCCTCTGATTTCCTGTAGGATGCATGCTGGCCAAATCAAAACAAATATAACTGCCAAACGTTCACCTCCAGTGCTGGTTTTATTTACAGCTCCTTCAAAGGTAATCTAACTACATAAAGGGCGAACCTCCTATAGAGTCCCTCCTCAAAACCTTGCTGTTTATCTACCGTAATGTTTGAAAGGTTGCAAGGAATCAGGGAACCCAACTATCAGCACCTATGAAAGAGATCTGATGAAAATGACCTCCCAAAACCTACTATATTTTGTTTCAACCCAAATTTATGTGCTGTTTATTTCACATGTTAAGGAAGTATAGTTTGTTGTGATAACATGAAGGGTAGAAATACTAGTGATAAACTGATATCAATTTGAAACCAACTCGAGATGATTCCTTTTGCCTTCCAAAACTTACTGTTCCCTGTATCTTTTCACTTTATATTGTTTGTCATCACAGCCTTTGATTTTCTTGAGTCTCATTAGATTCATCAACAGTATTCTTGTTGGTCACAATTGTGTTTTATAAACAATAGCTCCAAGTCACTCTGTATTATAGATCACAACCATGGATACATTGCCTAGTTGTATGGCAACTACTTCTGGCATCTCCAAAACTCAATCCTGATGTTCTGATGTTTTTGGGAGCTTGGAAATGTGTAGAAACAATACAATAATGATTTTCAATGTAAAGAAAAATCTTGTAGAAACAAAAGAAGCATGGTGACTGAAAAAAAAATAGCAAAGGTGGGAGCAAGATCAGCTTTGTCAATTTGTCAAAGCTTTACCCTGCTTTGTTAAAACAACAGCTAGGAATGTATCCTGCAAGCTAGAAGTGGTTTTATGCTTCTCAACCAATAACCTGGAGGGCTCAGGTAATTTCAGTATTGTAGAAAATCAGTAGGATTGACAAAAGGAATACATATAAAAGACACAGGGGTTAAAGACCGGATGTCTTCTTGAAGTACAGGAAACAGGGGCCTATCTTAGTTTTGTTAAGAGTATGTGGGAATCTATAGAGCTCTATCTGCATGAATTTATAAAAGGAGTGTGGATTGATCGATTTACTTTCCGGTAAACTTAAAGTTCACACGGACACACGGAGAACTACCTGATGAAGGGTTATAAAGAGGAAATCTGCCTGTTCACATGGACACCTATGCTATCATATTTGGTTCTAGAAGGGGGAGGTGCTCCGGTACTGAAGGAATCCAAAAATAATCATGAGCATGCCATTGGAAACAAAAAATTGTGAAAATAACTTTCACAGTAAATGGTGCCGGTGAACATAATTAAAAAAAGAGGAAAAACAATGAATATTGCAGAAATATGAATTAAAAAATAGAGAATCATGGCATGTATATGAAAACCTGGTAATATTCCAGCTTCCAGTCTTGAACTCCAGGCTATCGGCTCCACCCAGTTCTATTGGGTTCAATGCAAGCAACAGGCTTACAGGGTGAATGAAGGTAGTTCAAAATACACTTGGATTTAATTAATAGTACAAGGTAGGAGAAGTGTAGAACATTCTTTTAAGAAGATGCACAGAAAGGACCCCAGACTCGGTCAAATGATCAGTCCTCAAAAATGGTGATTTAATGGAGGGAAAAAAATCAATTTTTCTCCGGCTTCAATTCGCCCAGTGCATCGATTGGGCCACTCCTATTTTTCGCTGTCCATTCGACGAGTTTCCACTTGAATACAGTTTTCAACTAGTCACATGACCTTTTCAATTTGTAGGTCTTTCCTTCAATATCTTCTCAAATAGATACCGTAGAATGTATGGTCAACCCAAAATTTCCAACCGTGGTGTATGCCCTCGACTTGTTATTAATTGTGGCCGTAGAATCTATGCAAAATCTCCAACTGTGGTGTATGCCCTCGACTTATTATTAATTGTGGCCATGGTCTAACAAGATATATGAAGACTTTTTTTATTGTATGAAGATAGGTAGTTTATCAAAAGGACCTCGTCTCGCCTCCTTATTAAATCGACTACTTGCTATCATACTTTATAATATTGATGCAATGCTTCACAAGTTACATATACCATAAACTCTTAACTCAACCAAAGGTCAATATGTCATTAAAACTATGACTCAACTTAAGGTTTAACTATGAGGCACTTTTTTTCCAACCAAGCCATTCCCTATCAATATATTGCGTGAGTCAAAAACTGAATGGGAAGGTTGATAAGCTTCCTCCTAACCGATTGATCTATTTCCCACTCTTTGTAGCCGTAATAATTAGTGTCATGTCTTAAGGATGACAAAAGGGTGGATTTTGATCCACTGATGTGTACACAAAGAGTGCAATGCAAGCCTCACATATTCGACTACTACCTTTGGATGCCCCCGTGGAAACCTCAAGGGTGGAATGCCCTTATAGTAATTGAGCCTTCGTCACTAGTGAAAACTTACAAATTGCATGTTTGTTAGTCGTGAATGGTAGGTTAGTCTATTTAAGGATTGCAATGTTCTACCACAACACGGGTTCAATTCTTCTAGTGAGGATCAATGAGTTATGGTGGCAATGGCAACAAAAGTCAATGGCTAGATCCAAAAGGATGAGGCATACTAGTATATGTTGGTGAGTTTATTATAGACACCATCAAAAAAATGTGGGGAAGCGTCTTTGGGTTTCATCAATAGATTTTTTACTTAAAAAAAAGAGAGAATAGTATCTTCTTTAACATTAAAACATTCAACCAAAAAGGATTTGAAAATAAATATAAATATAATTTGTATTTGAATAATATAAGTAATGATTTACAAGTCAATTTGGTATAACTTGGGTGGTTAAGAGGAGAAGTTATTATCCTCATCCAAGTTCGAATGTTTGGCCTATTGGGGTTGGGAAGGTATCAACAATCTCAATTTTGCTTAAGTGCTTGAGGGTCGAACCAGATGTTCTAGACTTTTTTTGTCAATTGGATTTAGCTTGGGTGATTAAGAGGAGAAGTTGTTATCCTCTCGATTCCCCGCCTTGGTTCAAATCATGCTTATGACACACTTTCCCTTTGTGGGTCGATTAGTGTTGGTAAGGTACCAACGATATCACTCGCATAAGTGCTTGAGGGTGGGATAAGATGTTTCCAAAAAAATTTCATGCTAGCAAATGGAAAATTCGAATCCCCTGCATTGGAGGAACTATTTTATGTTGAAAATTTTACCAATGATGCTATCCACAAATTTGGAGAAGCATCCCTTACATTCCCCCACAAGATTTTCCTCGAAAAAAATAAGTGGGTGATTTACAAGAGTTGTCAAAGTGGTATAAATATTCATCTGGATAAATGCAAAAAATATTATGTTCATTAATGATAGAACATCAAACCAAATATGTGTGTAGGAAATGAACCTAAGCGTCGGATATGCGACGACACTATCCATGTTAAATAGTTGACCAATTAAAGGCATTGTCGCTTAAGCTACGCTTACCTAACGTGCCATCGCTTAACCGACGGTTATGAGAATAGCCGTCGCTTCACCGACGCTTGTGGACACATTTACAAAAAAAATGTATCCTTGTGATTTTTGGTAAGTTTAAAAAGAGAAATCCACACGTCGTCGGATTTTGGATCGAAATGTAGTAGTGGTATCATGAAGTATCTTGATCCATCTTGTGATCTCCTACATGTTGAAATAGCTTATCCCCTGAATCTTCTCCTTAGCTGTAGAAAGAATTTGTTCAATTTCTTCCAATTTGAGCTTAGGGGGGGAATTTTCTTGTCAATCAGTTCTAGAGAAGGCAAGTCCAGAAAATTGAGCAAGGTTTCAGAATCCATCCATCTACATCTGTATGCCATTTGTTCACCTTTGAGGATGGATTCTACCGCATCATAGATGCTCTGCTAGGTCTCGATCGTAACTTCAATTTTCTTGGTCTAAAGTTTATCCATAACTAGGAAATCATGTGGTCTGTCTTTGATATGTTTCTGTCAGTCTAATACATTTTTGAAATCCTTCGCTACTTCTATTCTGCGATTCTGATGATCTTGCAGGACATCAGATTGTCGCTTGAATGAGCTGTATAGTTCCTACATTTCATTGAAACCTGCATACAAGTTGGCCATAGATTGATAAAATTCGTCATGAACTCTATAGGCTAACTACTTAAATTCTGTTGTTAATCTATAGAAAGAGGAAGCAGCTAAAACTAGTTGTGAGTCCTTGAGCTGTTGCTCAAGGGTAGAAATATTGTTTTCTTGTTTGTTATTGAGAACACCTAACTTCTAAAGATGATTCTTGAGTTAGTCATTATTCTTATGCAACTATTTCAATTTCTCTTTGTGCTCTTACTTAAGATGTTGGATTTCTTGTTTATGGTGTTCCTCAACTGCCACCAAATCATGTTTGGTCTTATGTATCTCTTGTTCTTTGTCCAAAATATCTTTATTCAGTTGTGAAACTGAATCACAATAGCTCCAACAAAGTCCCCTATAGAAGTTATTACATCCAAAGGCCCTTGTTTGATGTCAAGGGAATCTGACTTCTAGATGACTTGATTAAGAGCATGCACCGGTTTGAATGTGACTTCCCTCATCCTATTAGTTCCTTTTTTCATCACTTATTTGTCCTTATTTCTCCAAAAATATTCTCCTAAGGAGGCCACAACATTCTCACCAAAATATGCCATCCCTTCAGAAGTTGAATTGGTTTTTTATTGGGGAGTGACCAGGGGATTGGGTTGAGATTGGGAAACTGGGATTTCCACACGGATGGCTGTAATAATAATGGGATAAGTGGGGAAAATAGGTGCAAGAGATGGGGAAGAAGTGGGAATAGGTGTGTCAATTTGGGGAGAAGGAATTGTAGAAGCACAAGGAACGTTTATTTGAGGGATGTTGGTGTTTTGTGAGGTAATAAGGGGGTGGAAAGAAGAGATTAAGTAAGAGGAGATGTAGGAATATGTACATCAATTAGTACCATGGTATTACTATTGGTAGATTCAAGAATTGGTTTTAAATTTAATTCAAAAAAATAAAACTGAGAAAATGATGAATAAAAAATATTTTCAAAAAATTATGTACTAGGGATAGAAGATGTCATGGAAGTAATAATATTTATAAGGCATGTGGAAGGCCCAATTTCTTCCTCCAAGGAACTATGAATCTCATGAATTTCAATTTCAGGTTGTGGTGGAGGTTCTACCTATTGATTTGGGGGGATTTGGATGGGCACCTGCTCTTGCAAAGCAAGTTGAGCTGATGGTGCTGGTTTTTCTTCCCTAGGTACTTCCTAAGGTATCTGATGTGGATTAGTAGTTGGTTCTTATTTTACCTATATGTGTTGAAGAACAAGATGAGTTTCTTTCTTCTTGGGCTGAGGTGCACCCTCTTCTATTTGTGTTTGCAACTGAGAACTGAGCTTTTCAATATTTCTATTGAACTCTTCCTCTTTGTGAAGGGTATCCAACATCTGTGAAGGATGGGTTATTATAGGATTTTCCAAAATAGCCTTGCCTTTATCCTTTTACTGAGCAACAAGGGAAGCAAAAGAGCTTGTTGCTTGATCTTTTTCTTTATTTTCTATGTTCTCCCTTTGAAGGTTCTCCTCTATATACAACTTTACCTTTATTAAGTGCATGGTGGAATCCTTCAGGTCCTTTTGATAGTTGAAGACATGAGTTTTCACATATAGATCAATAATATTGCTCAATGCTTCTTGAAAATGCATAGATTCTCTATAAATGGAATCATCAAGCTCATCCTAATGAGCATACTGAAACTTAGCACGTTCCTAGAAAAAGAGACTGGCCAGATATGATTTAGGGTCATGCATTCTTCTGGGGGGTTCCCCCAAGTTCATATTGGCAATTTATTTATCCAACACTGTTACATGGGTGGAATTTTGCAGAACAAGAGAATCTAAACTTAATGGAAATTTAGGCCAAGCCTTTCTTTTATGCCATACAATTTTGGGAAAACCCCCATCAATGACAGACTGATAGGATATTTCTTATAATACCATATGATATGGAACTATCCTTGGAAGCAACTGAACTATTTTTCTACCCCAAATTATGATATAGGAGAAATACTCTCCAACATACCAAGCACTGTGTAATGCAATCAATTCTCTGTCTCTCTCAGAAAATGCCAGAGCATCAGCCTTGAAAATTTTATGGTACATCGACCCAAGAAATAGGTCACAAATCTAGTAGACACGAGGGATGAAATTTTCCTCCCACATATCAGAACAATAAATGTGTACTGGTAGGGAATGTTTGTTCCAATTCCATCCTAAGGTGGGAAAATAAGAAGTTGCACAAAAAACATCCATTACATACCCTGACATATAGAATGATGGCTTCTTGGTGGTCAAGGTCTTCTGATTTTTTTCAATATCTTCCTTCAGCTTCATAGATAGAATTTGTGCCCAATTGAAGGATTCACCTATACATAGAATATTATTTGCTCCCAGAACACATTCATCTTTGAACAACAAACAATTTTCCTACCCATACAAACAACATAACATAGTGGCAAGCAATGAGAAAGGCTCCCTGAACCAAGAAACAAGATAATAATTGCTTGGTTTAGGAACATACTCAGTTAGATTTTCCATCCAGTATTTTTCTACCTCCTCATAGTTGAACCAAGAAATGGCTTCATCAAGAAATTTGGATCTGAGAAGCTATCTGGGACTTCCAAGAGAATAATCCCTAGAAAAAATGTCAGGATGAAAAGAGGCCATAGGGGTATGAATGTGGTCGTTGAAGATGTGTTCATTAGGGTTTTCATTATCCAATTCCCACTTAACTAGGTCTATGTAGGGAATGAAAGGAGGTCGTGAAGCAATACCGTGGAGTTGGGAACTTTGAATTCTTGCATATGTGGGCTGGTTGTGGGGAATTGTTGAGAAAATATCATTGTAAAAAATGGCATAAATCCTTGAACAATACAAATGGAGGGTTTTAGAGACAATCCCACTAGTAATAGTGAACACTTCGGCGTTGGGGTCTTTTATCTTCTATTCCTGCAAAGATGTTTTTGACATGGTGTTTCTAGCTATGGTGGATGCCATTTTTGATTGAAATTTAGAAACCATGGTTAAGTAAGCTACTACCGTTTAGAATTAACAAAAAAAATAGTTGTGAAGGGAAAATAATTACCGGTAGGAAGCTTTGAGAACTAGAAAATTTGTGAGCTCAAGCGAGAGAAATCCATAGTAAAAATCTCCAAGGGCAGTAAAAAAACAAGTAAAATGGTAAAAATATTGTAAAATTTAAAGAGACTAAATATCCCAAAACTCAACGAAAAAATAGATCTATACTGTAGATCTATCATGAACAGACGAAGGAGATCGAGGTGGGAAACTAAAATGAAGGAGTGAAAAAGTCCAAAAGCTTTGGATTTTGTAGTTTCCACCTTCCATAATCCACCTTTGGAAAGCAAAAGTTGGAAATAAAAATATTGAACGAGAAAAAATATTAAAGTTTTGCATTCTGCATTCCGCAGAGGAGGAAAGCAAACAAATGAGAAAACAAAGAGTGTGAAAAATAACTTTTCTTGTTTTCGCAACCCACCTTAGAGAAAAGTGGAAGTCGGAAATAGAGTATAAAGTTTTAATTGTGAACAAAGGATTTATTCGTTCCGCAATTCACCTTAGTGAAAAGAGGAAATCAGAAACAAAACTTTTTATTGAAAGAAAAACGATAATTCCGCAATCCACCTGAGCGGAAAGCAGAAGTCTGGAAAACGATTTCTAGTAAACCTCCAAAAAAGGATTTCCACAATTCGCCTTTGTGGAATGTGGAATACGGTTTGTGGGAACACAAAAAACAATACTTATAAAAGAAAAGGGGCTTTTGAAATCCACAAAAAAAAAAACAAGGTTTATGAGGACATTTTATTAAGTCCAAAACACTATACTTATATTTTAAGGATTCCCATAAGAAGAGCATGGCTTCAAAAGGAAATTTAAATATTAAGGGGCTCCCATTTTAGAGGTATTAAAATGGGATCTGTTGCTGCCAGCAACAAATGGTGACTCGCGGGGCGAAGCAGTTACCTCTGTACAATTCTACATAAAAATTCCAAAGAAGATATGTCAGTGTGAAAATATTTTTAGTTCATAATCAAACATTAAAATCATAAGAATACAACCAGATCTAATAGATCATAAGGCAGTTTTAGATAAGATTCTAGTGAGAACCTTAAATCTATCTCATGATATTCAAACCATTAGTTGCCTTGAATAAGGGTTGTTTATTAGGGACATATGTACAACAACTCCTTTTTTTCCTTTTTTTTATATCATAAAATGAAACTTAGTAGCTACAAGACCGCTGCCCTGGTAAAGGAACAATGCCACACACATGTATCACTTGGAAAATGAAAAATCTAGCTCCATCGAGAGACTCCTTATCTTTTGTATTTTACACAAAAATCACTAACCATGCCCTGGTAACCACCTATCAGTAATTTCAGTCCAAGTAAGATCCATGAACATGGTCAAGCTGGCTTCTGATAATACCCCACGTCCTTGCATACAACAAGTTGTATATCAAAATGTGAGAAAAGAATTTACAAATGCAAGGTGCAAGCCATTACCCTGGCTTGGGAACCAGCTAATGATAATGTCATTCACTGAACATGTCCATGAACATGATAGCTTGGCTTGTAATAAGACCCCCTATCTTGCATCTCACACTTATTAGGGTGATTTTATTAGTTCTAAGGCAATCAAGGTGAGATCAGAAAATAATGAGGGTTGAAGAAGCTATTATAGATGTGCTACCAACAATCACTGAAACACCTCACAAGAATACAAGAGTTCTCCAACAACTCAATCATCATTATGAGGATAAGTAAAGATAGTGATCATTGGAACTGAAGGTTCAATGTGAAAAAGTCTGCATAGATTCTAGATTGCATTCTCATAAGGATACTAATTTGGGTTAAAACCAAGTGAAATTTCTAACATATCCAAATTAAAATTCCTTAGTCAAAACGTTCTAGGCATAAACCACTTTACCAAATGCAACCAACTATTGTAAGTAAACAATGTTTTGTAAAGAAATGAAACCAGAAAGCAATCAAACCAAACCTAAAAACTAAAAGAAAATAAATCAAAACCACACCTTATATATAGGTAAGTGAAACTTAACTCAAGAAAAAAAATTCTTCATGAGGTGGATATTCATTGGATAGGCCTTAGAAATACCCTCCAATGTCTGTAATTGGACAATACTAGGGCCAATATTTTATGTAACAATGAATGGCCCTAACCACAGATGTTGAAGCTTGGTATAGTCTCATTTTTCTTTGTGGGGTTTGCCCCACTTAAGCACCAGATCCCCAATCTAAAACTCATGACTGGTGGAAGACTTATCATCAAACCATGTTTTCACCAATTGTTGGTGGCGATATAACTTGTTCCTAGATTTCTCCCTCTACTCTTCTAGATTAAGAAGAATTTCGATTCGATCTTACAGAGGGGAGGACTCATCATCTTGTGAACAAGATTGCGTAATATGTAGTGATGGGAGAAGAAGATCCAATGGTAAAATAGACTCTTTTCCATAAACCAAGCAGTAGGGAGAATTTCCATAGAAACCTTAGGAGTAATTTTGTCTGCCCATAAGGAATTAAAAATCTTTGTATGTGAGTTCCTATGGTTGTCAGCCACAATTTTCTTTAATATATTGATCAAGTTCTTATTTGAGGATTCTTCCAAATCATTACCCTGTGGGTAATGATTACCAAAATAATTCCCTTTAACCCCCTTTTCAAGGGAATACTAAGTAAGATCAATTGAATTAAAGTAGGAGGAATTGTCCAAAACCAAAGATTTAGGTACTGGTCAAAACCTGGAAAGAATGTTACCCTCCAAAAAGGATATAAATGAGTTTGTGTTAGAAAAATTTAGGTGCATTGCTTCTACCCACCAAGTGAAATAATCCGTTGCATTAAAGGTGTACTTATGATGCAACGTGGAAGGAAAATTAACCAAACCAACAATATCCAGTTCCTAGTGTTGGAATGGATACTAGACAGTGACAGGTTGAAGAGGAAAGGCTGGCTTCTTCAATTTTACAGCACATATTTGGCAAGGCTCACATTTTCTGAAAACATTATAGGCATATTTAAATAATTTCGGCCAATAATACCTAGCTCTTAACACCTTGTGGGATATAGTTTCTCCTAATAAGTGTCCACCTACAGGGCCTGCATGCATGTCAACCAAAAGTTTATCAGCTTCCATTTTTTCAAGGCACCTGAGAAAGACACCATCATAATTTTTGCGGAACAACACATTATCAATAAATTGATAAGGTGTTTTTTTCATTTTTAATTTCCCACACTTTTTGAAGTCGAGGGTTGGAGGGGCATACCCGTGAGTGAGATAAAATTTAATATCGCCATACCATTCCTATGATGGAGAAAAAATAACATCAATAGTGTAGTATACATATCCTCCTCATGAACGCATTGTTGTTCCTTATCTAGAACATTTGATTGGGATGCCAATAAACATAATCCCCTTCCATTTTACCATTTTGGAACGCTTTATCTCCAAATTGTACTCCTAGAGCACAGCCATCCAATGATCTATTTTCGCTCCCAACTCCTTTTTGATCAACACGTTTCTTATAGCTAAGTGTGGGACAATCACCTTTTTCTTTGACTTCAACAAATAGGGCCTGAAATGCTTCACATATTTGTAAATCATATAAGCTTACTTTTCCACCTGTGTATAATTTAATTCAGCTCCTTTGAATGTAGAGCTCATGAAAAACACCAAGATCTCTACGTCCTATTCATTTTTCTGAGTAAGCATGGAAGTATAAGAAACATCAGTAGCAAAAGTATATAGAATGAAATATTTTGAAAAATCAGGAGGCATCAATGCATGAGCCTCCATTATAGCCTTCTTAATATTCTTTAATGCATCCTTTTGGATGGAATACCACTTAAATACAATATCTCTTCCTAAACCGTGTCCCGAAGTGGCCTAACAATTTGCGCAAAATTGGGAACAAGTATCCTGACAAAAATAATCTTCCCAAGGAAAGATTGCATAGCCTTCTTTGAGCTAGGGAGACTGATTTTTGCAATTGCTTCAATCCTTTTCATGTCAACTATTATTCCATCCTTTGAAACAATAAATCCCAGAAGTCTACCTTCCCTAACTACAAATATCGGTTTCTTAGGATTCAAAGAAATCCCATACTTCCTACATCTATAAAAAAACTTTCCTTAACGCTAATAAATGATCATGCCGTTTTTTTGAAAAAATATTTATATCATATAAATAAACAACAACAGGTTTTTTTAACAAACCACTGAAACATATGTCCATATCTCTCTAGAAAGTGGCACCAAAATTGATTATCCAAAAAAGCATTCTCGTGTAGGAAAAAGTTCCCAGGGTGTTTTGAAGGAAGTATTAAGTTGATCGGAGTTGGTAACTAGAACCTGATTGTATCTTGAAGTCTTAAGTCTTAAGTTGATCAAAAGTCTTAATCTTATCAAGAAGAAAAAACATTTATGCACCCTAAATAGTTTTCAATATTTTTTCCATCGATGGAACATGATAGTTATCCTTTTCAGATGATCTATTGAAATTTTGAATGTCCATACAAAGTCCGTTTTATCCACTCTTCTTGCGGATAGGAACTAGGTTGGAAATCCACTATGTGTGTCTGACAGGGAATATAATTCTGGCTTTCAAGAGCTTCTCAATCTTTTTATTTATGGATGGTTCAATACTTCGATGCATATTTCTCATATTTTGTTTATAAGGTCTTGCATCAGGCTTTGCTGGTATATTATGTCGCATAATTGAAGAATCAAAGGTTTTGAGACTGTCATATGTCCATGCAAAAAAAACCTTGTATTATTTGCATAATTTCACTAAATATCTCTCCTCTTCAGGAGAACCAAAAATCCCTATATTAATGAGATGAGGTTTTTTCTCATTACCCAGATTTACAGTCTTATAATTTAGAGTGGAACTATGAGTTTTTCAATTTGGATTTCCTTTGAACTTGTCTTGCAAATCATAGAATTTCTCTAAATTAAGGACTGATTAGGAATCAAATTGGAAGGAAAGGTATTATCAAACATATAGTTTTCATGTTCGACTTCATCTATAGAAAATTCTTTGAAAGTGTCCTGAGTTGTGAGGAAGTCTAATATCTGGACATTATAGTCAAATATTTTCCAACTAGTTACATTATCGGGTATGGAAGGCCTGTACATAAGTTCGATGGATAAGGTATCAAGAGAAAGGCCTTCAGGTGGAATGATCCTAGATGCAGTGTTTTCTAACAGGCCTGAAACAAAATTTTGTGACCTTGGGACATATTTAATGTTAAAGGATTTAAATGATCTTTTCATGTCCCTTACTAATTTCTAATAATTCAAAAGTTGGGGGGATAAACAATGGATTTGATTTCTCACTTGTTTGACTATAATCTCAAATTCCCCATAACATTACATAATTTAATCTCCCATGTTTATTGCTTTCTTGAGCACTTGTACCAAGGCTTTGTATTTAGCAATGTTATTGGTGCACACAAATTATAGTCTGGAAGTGATCATCCATTTGGTGCCCTTGGGATCGATAAGTACACAACTTGCACCGAAACCATATTTGGACTTATATATATCAAAGAAAAGTGTCCACGATGAAAAACCTAACCTAAAATTGGTATTAACATGGTATACATTATGTACAATTTCACCAAAAAATGGAATAAATTTACAATTGTTGATTTCTGACAGTCTATCAATATTCTGATTTGGGGAAGTGTCAGTAGTAAAATCACCAAATTAAGAGTCAAGGGTGTAGTGTTCAATGAATGTATTCACAAATACTATTGGTTCACTTGAATCATTTAGATAGGTGATTGTCTGCTTCATGCGAGGCTCTTTATTGATCTTGATTTGATTAGGCCTCCCATTATATGACAGCCACAAATGGGACTAGTCTATAGAAAAATATCCTTTCTGTTTCTCATACCAGTATCTGCTTAGCCACATACCATATGTCTTAGGAACATCATCTACTACAATATCCACTATCTGATGTATTATAGGATTGACAGAAAATGTTAAAATGACGTTTTTAATTCCCCTAAGACTTTTACCTTAGACTTGTCTAACTACACTATCTGTGTAAGACAAGACTCCCAAGTTGCATTTAAATTTGTACACATAGACACAAGCATAAAATTTTAGGATCCCCCTGAATCAATCATACAATTGTGGATGTCTTTATTAAAAATTTCAAAAGTCAGCAAGAAAGGTGGGACCCTTTTTGTACTAGACTTTTGATACTCAGACTTTGTGCAAATTTCTAAGTTATGATTTTGATTTTCTCTAGATTTATTTAATACCATATTCTTAGGTAAAATTTGTCTAATGGATGGTATCTTGAGAAGTTCAAACAAATATATATTAGCTTTGGCCCTCTTTAAATCATCTACTAAATTATATTCGACTTTGGGGTTATCTTTTCTTTTATCAAGATTGTTTTACCTGTTCCCTAAGCAATTGTTGTTGGTGGAGTGTCGTGTGATGTTAAACCTTTACTTCTGGTGTTGTAGGAATGATGCAGATCAGAAACAACTTCTGTATCTTCCTCCTCTTCTTCTTCTACCATTGGCATCTCTAAAAATTAATTAATAGTATTTACATATGGATCATGTTCATTAGTGTGAGACATTGACTCTGTACCTTCCTCTCTAGTATCATTATGCACAGTTTGAGGTGTGGAAGTCAAGGATTTAAAGATAGAATAGATCTCATAATAGGTGAGTGTCTCTCTAGGTTTTGGAGGAGGTTGATTCAGTGTAGGTTGGTAAGGTATTCTAAGTGGTGGCCTTTCCTGACCTCTATTGTTCACATGATTATCACTACTTGCTTTTTTAATATCTACCATGTCATTAGAAATATTTTGTAGCAGTTTCTTTATGTTATCCATTTTGTAAGGGTATTTGTGTAGAGTTGTGGATTTAGGGACATTCTCTTACATTCTCCGAGATGTAGAAGGTTTTTTTGGATCTTGTTCAGGATTGTATTTAAGACCATACATATCCTTTTCTACTATAAAAACCTCCGTAAAGGATGATTGTAGAGTAGTCTTATGAGCATGCTCGACCCACATGGAAATAGTCGTAGGAAAACCATTAATATAGTATGCTATTAACAGTTATTCATTGTTAATATTATTAAAACTCCTTGTCCAATTTGGTCATATGTCTAAATTAGGAGTCATGTCTAAATCAGGAGTCCATCCAGTCTATTTTTAGTCACTAGCACCATTGGGTCCACTTGGCCTAATTGGGGCACATGTTTCAGTTAATAAAGTGTGGGGAACACTAATTGAGTCCTACTACCACTAATTTCACTTGCATGCATCAATTTATGTTCCTCATAGACCAATCCCTACAATTTAGGAGCCACTAGGAGTGTCGATACCAACCAAGGTCAGTTGAGTTGAGTTGGTGACTAGTCAAGCTCAGTTAGGAGTCAGCTACATTAAGTTCTAGTCCTCTACATTCATTTAGAACTAGGTTTGCGTGGATGCATGCCGTAGGAGCGCATTTCTCACCTACCAAAGTTAGTTAGCCTTAGTCAACACTGAATGTAGCACTTGATTTGTGTTTTAGAACTCCAATGAACTTCGATAATGATTTAGACAAGGCCAGTTAACTACTGAGTCCTACAATAATGATTTAGACAAGGTCTTAGTTACCTACAGTCAAGTAGAGTGTAATCAATTTGAATTTCCTCATGTGGATTCGAATTGCTTGTGGCTATTCAGCCATTGTACTTCACTGTAATTATTATCTAATTACTCTTCGATTAATGAAAAGTATTCACAACTGCAAGCCATTTTTGCACTATTTCATTCTTCAATAACTGAATAAATTGTGTGATCTATCTTGTGAGTTGTGTGTTTGTCCACAGATCTATGTGCTCAATTTAATATGGTATTAGAGCCTCAGTGGACAAGGCACCTGTTCTCCTTAGAAATTTAGCTAGATCATTTTTTTTAGCAATTTGCTCCATTCCTACTCTGCACCAGAAGCAGAAGGTTTAGCACTTAATACCCCAAGTTAAGGAATTATTGATCAATCTTTCTTGATCAATTATGCTGGGTGTGATGAAAACTTGAAATGTACAGGTAGTCGACCTTACTTTGTATGTTTGATTGTGTGACAAGTTATCAACTCTTCTCACAGCATTTGCTACAAGCAACCCTTTCTTATCACTGCATTCACTATAGCAGCTCAGTCCTCCTTACTACATCCAAACTGGCTCATTCAGTAGAGCCTCTCACTCCCTTCAACTATCATCAGTGGAAGGAAGACATGGGGGTACTAATCCACACCAAGAAGCTCTTCAGACTCACAAAAGAAATAGAGGCAGTACCAGTTTTAAATCATGACAAAGAAAAGTAGTGGAACATGCTTGATGAAGCTCATGGATACTTATTCTCCTTAGTCTCTCAAGATCTTCAATTCCACATCCAAGGATTGAAGAATCCCAAGGAGAGTTCGGACAATATTTCCTCCTTATTTGATAAGCATGATGAGATGAGGGTCCATCAACTAGAAAATTATTTGATCACTCTTAATCCATCCAAATTCAAATCACTAAATGAATTATTCACAAAGTTCAAGAACCTGATCTATTAGTTGAAGCAATGCAAAGTGGAGAAGGATGAAGATCAGGTCATCCTTGCCATTCTCACAAAGCTCAATGCAGGCTACTCAATATTTATATCAAGCTTCCAAACAGTAAGGATTACCACTCCAAATTGGAAGATTCCCACTCTTTATTCCTTCATCCAATCTCTCACTTCTGAGAATGATAAATTAATCCAAATGGGGATCATTCGATCTCCCAAAGATCAAGATTTGGTTGCAAGAGGAGATAAGGTAGCGAATGAAAAAGGGAAGAAAATAGATGAGTCTCTTATGAAGAAAGAGTAGTTAAAGGAGCCTTCAGGTTCGAAGAGAAGAAAGAAGAATGACAAAGGCAAGGTTCTTTGCTCTTACTATGGAAAGGGATTTCATTCAGAAATCTCTTGTATGAGAAGACAACTTGATCAAATGGCTCTTCTTTTGAAGAAACATAACATTTTTGCACCTGCTAGCACAAGGAAGGATGAATCTAAAGAAGAAGACGAAGAATACCAATTTCCAAAGGAATGGCCATGCACTGAAGGCTATCTTCTCATCAACTCATGTCTTCCCCCTTGATTCTAGAGCTTCCAATCATATGGATGCATCCAGAGAATCATTTTTCTATATTCATTCCTTTGATGGTCCTAGTATTTAGATGGGAAATAACAGTAAATTTCAAACAAAAGGGAAGGGATCTATAAAGCTTGAACATGGAAGGTTCAAAGATGTGTTATTTTTTCCCTCCCTACCTTCAAACCTGTTATCTATCTACCAGATGACCCATACTGAATCTCCAAAGTGAGTGATATTTGGTCCTGACTCAGTGGAGATCATAGATATATCCACTAGGAACATCATAGCGAAGGGTGTTGCAAATCATGCCTCAAAATCATATGAGTTCTCACATTTCATGCCTCCTTCAGAACTAGTGCACTCTTAACAGCCACTTGCAAGGGAAGGTAAAATCATTGCATCTACTTCTTTTGCAGCTTTTACTAGTATTGTAGATCCATCTTTATCAGTTTATGAGATTGAGATTCAAGGTGATTCATATCTATATTCAGTCCCTACTTCCAAACTGGAAGCTAGGAAGATGACTGGAAACCCACCTGACACTCAGAAAGGAAAGACCCCTGTGCTATGCCATGAAATCTTACCTCCTTCAAAGAGATGCAATAGACTACCTGTAAGATGCTACATGGAAAGGGATCAGTCTCACTACATTTAGAAGAATGAATATGATCATACACCTCTTCATCCAGCAAGAGACAAAGGCTGCATTCCTCCTTACTTACATCATCATTTTTGGAGAAGAAGGAGAAGTCTACATGCCAGGCCCCAGAATACCTATGCAAAACACACCATGCATACTGCTTTGCTACCTCATAGAGATGAATATTGCAGCAACATATTTTCAAGTTTTTCAAACTTGAAAGCTGATTCTACCTGCTAGATAAAGGGGGGGATTTTTTCCCATGTGGTTTTTCCCCAGCTCCTTGTAGTGAGAAGTTACTTTATTTACTTGATGTAATGGGTGACGTATGGTCTTAGTTACCAGGGCCCACAGATTGTCCAACTTAGCATTTAGGGGGGGGTGTTAGGATTATTAATCCTCCTTATCCAATTTGGTCATATGTCTAAATTATGATTCATGTCTAAATCAGGAGTCCATCCAGTCTATTTTTAGTCACTAGCACCATTGGGTCTACTTGGCCTAATTGGGGCACATGTTTAAGTTACTAAAGTGTGGGGAACACTAATTCAGGCCTACTACCACTGATTGCACTTGCACGCATCAGTTTATGAGCCTCCTAGACCAATCCCTACAATTTAGGAGCCATTGGGAGTGTCGATACCAACCAAGGTCAGTTGAGTTGAGTTGGTGACTAGTCAAGATCAGTTAGGAGTCAGTTGCATTCAGTTCTAGTCCTCTACATTCATTCAGCACTAGGTTTGCATGGCTGAATGCAGGAGGGGCACATTTCTCACCTACCACAGTAAATTATCTTTAGTAAACACTGAATGTAACACTTGAGTTGTGTTTTAGAAATACAATGAACTCCAATAATGATTTAGACAAGGTCAGTTAACTACTGAGTCCTCCGATAATGATTTAGACAAGGTCTTAGTTACCTACAGTGAAGTAGAGTCTAATAAATTCTAATTTCCTCATGTGGATTCGAATTGCTTGTGGCTATTTATCCATTGTACTTCATTGTAATTATTATCTAATTACTCTTTGATTAATGAAAAGAATTCACAGCTGCAAGCCATTTTTGCACTATTTCATTCTTCAATAACTGAGTAAATTGTGTGATCTATCTTGTGAGTTGTGTGTTTGTCCACAGATCTATGTGCTCAATTTAATGTTTAGAAGGAAGGATTGTGACAGGAATCATGTTCTTCATACAGGAAAACCTTTGATTGAAATATTTGACTCCTTTATTTTATTTTATCCCGAGAGAAAAGAATTCTATGACAAGGTATTCTGGGGTGCTATCATCTCCAAACTTATGGAGAAATAGTGCCTCCAATTGTTGCTAAGAATTAATAGAAACCACTTCTAAAGAAAAGTACCAAGTTGATGTCTGTCCCTCAAAAGAGTTAGGAAATAATCTACGCACCACATCCTAATGAATTACATTCCTCGGTCTGATAGCTTGCATATAACTCTTGATATGGTCTTCTGCATGGATCCTATCATTTGGATTGAACCTCAGAAGCCACTTATCATGGTTCTTAAGTAACTTATGTAATTTTATAGGGATAAGGATTACATCCCAATCAAGCCAAGGTATGTTGAGTTCATCATCCATTGGTCTCTCTAGTGGATCTTTCGAATATTCTGAGGAAGTTTCACTATTTGAGGACTCTTCTTATGAAGATAGAGATGAAGGAGGTGGTGTAGGTGGCGGTACTCCAACAAGCTGATTGTCAAGATGTGGATATTTTGGAGGTTGTTCTGTAGTTTCTAACAATGGACTATCTTGGGATTTAGGGGTCTCTCCCTGTGGAGTAATATTTCGAGTAGGGTAAGTAAGAGTCAAGAGAGAAGTAGAAAAAATGTTTCTGAGACTCTAGACTATCTCACTTCTTGTTTCCATTCTTACAGAAATGTAATTAGTGTTCTTTCTCCATTGTTAGAAAGTGAGGATTCCACTACTAGGTGGTGTAAAAATACTTCCAGGTCTTGTAGTGGACCTTTCTAAAATAGGGGTGGTAGGGACGGGTGACTAACCCTCTGCAGGATGAGCTGTAGACGTAGAAGCTAGGACGTGGCTCCTGGTAATGATGGGTGATCTGGGATAAGGAGGTTTATTAGTGTTTTTTGGTGACATATTTCACAATGGCACTCCTTCTAGTGCCATTTTTTGATGGCCATGTTTGTAGGCTACTGGAAAAACTTACAAGGAAATCAACATAAGGAAAAAGTCCAACCAAAAAGGCTTCGAATCAATCCCACGAAGATACGATCCTATCCTTGAGTTATATGGGATGAATAATTCATATGGATACAAGGCCTCCACTGGCACAAAGGTTTTTCAAATCAATAAGATCTATTCTTAGCACAAGTGAGAAAAGAATAAAAGTAACCGATTCCTAGACTAACTGTTTAAGAAAACTTAAACATGGTAAAAAGTGGATTCAAGATAGGAAAGTTTCTAAATATAATGGACAAAAGAAACTAATTACTCAATGTAGAGAAATACAAATTAAGATCTATCTCTTTGAGCAACTTCAAATAAATATTACACAATGAAAATTGCAAAGGTTTATCTAAATATTACAAATATACAACATGTCGAAGAGGAAATACTAATTGACAAATTAGTATCAGAGATCAATGACTAATCATCAGCTATAAAATAAACCATGTGGATCAAACAAAAACATTTGTTTAACACACATTTAAGATGTGAATTTCGTAAGGAAAAATAAATACATCAACCAACACATTAATAGATAAACAACCAATAATTAGCATTCCAAATAAATTAAAGAATGACTAGAATTAATTAAATACATTTAATGAACAACCATGAAACACAACATAAAATGACTGTAATTTTATTAATTTGCAAAAAATTACAAAGTACAAAAATCACAAACTTTTCATGTTATGCACTTGGCAGTTTGTTCTTCAGTGTAACTCCTAGGCTTAATCTCGAAAGTTCCTCCCTCTACTTGGGAAAGTCATCCCCTTTAAATAATATTACATATTTTACAAAAGAGGAAAATTACCAAGATGTGGGATTACAAAATCATGTAGTTTCAAGGTTTTTCAAGGGCAAAGCGCCACTTGGAATCTAACTCCATCAGATCATCAATGTCCTGATATTTTGCATGCTCTAGGTGTACTTATGTTCTGCAAATTTGGGGATGCAATCTCCCTCTTCTTGACTTTCTTCCACTCTCCAAGGTACACATGTATTTTGAACATTGCAGCATGAGGTATCTCGATCCATATTGTGATCTCCTGCATTTGAGATGGATTATCCCCTGAATCTAATCCTTAGTTGTAGAAAACGTTCATTCAATTTCTTCCAATTTGAGCTTAGGGGGAAGTGCTTGGTCAATCAGATCTACAAAAGGAAAGTACAGAAAACTAAGCAAGGTTTTAATAGCCATCCACCTATGTCTGTATGCCATATGTACAACTTTGATGATGGATTATACCACAACACTAATGCTCTCCCAGGTCTCGATCGTAACCTCAGTTTTCTTGGTCTCAATTTTATTCATAACTGGAAAATTATGTGGTCTGTCTCGGATATGTTTCTACCAGTCTAATTCATTGTCAAAATCCATCGCTGTTGCTATTCTGTGAGTGTGATGATCTTGTAGGACATCATATTATCACTTGAATGAGTTGTATAATTCCTACATTTCATTGAAACTTGCATACAAGTTTACCATAGACTGATAGAATTCATCATGCACTCTACAGGCTAACTGCTTAAATTATTCTGCTGTCAATCTAGAGAAAGAGGAAGTAGATGAAATTAGTTGTGAATCCTTGAGTTTTTTCTCAATGGTATCAGTATTATTTTCTTGTTTCCGATTGAGAACATCTAACTTCTCAAGTTGATGCTTGAGGTAGTCATTCTTCTTCTACAACTGTTTCAATTTTTCTTCATGCTCTTGCTTTAGAAGCCGGATTTCTTGTTTATGGTTTGCCTCAGCTGCCACCAAATCCTATTTTGTATTCTATAGCTCATGTTATTTGTCCAAAATATATTTATTCAACAATGAAACTTAATAATAATTAGCTCCTGCAAAAGCCCCTTTAGCATTTGTTGTATCCAAAGCCCCTTGTTTGATTTCAGGGGAATCTGACTCCCAAAAGACTTGATTAAGAAGAGGCACCTATTTTATTATGCCTTCCCTTATCCTCTGTTGGAGCAGAGTCTCGCAGCTACAGGAAAAGCTGCCATTTTGGCAGATAGATAGTTTGGCAAAGATGAAGAGATAAGGTAAAGCTACGACACCGTAGCATGTTTCTAGCTACAGAGCAGAGGCGGAAACCGTGAGTGTTGGGAAAGAGAAGTCAAGAAAGATGACAGTACCTGAGCGGCTGAGAAGAGAGAGCTCAACCACTGCATTGAAGGCAGTGGTGAAGACAGGAGGGCTCAGCTACCCTCATAAAGGAAAAGGAGCGACGAGGCCGAGGTATTGAAGACGAAGGACAGAAGAAGGGAAGTGGTGCATAGTACCCATGGTCAGCGCCGGGAAGCATGGAAGACTACAGAGAGTAGTGGTGTGATGGAAAGTGGCTACCCCAAGTACAGATATGCCGACTGTCACTAGTTAGGGTTTTGGGTTACTATTGGGACAGGCCCACAGTGTTGTAATGGTGAGACCTTCGGGCCGCCTATAAAGGGATATATTTTGTATTGTAAAAGGTTAGCTAATCAGATTATCAGTAGCTACTCAGACATTAGCGAGTCTGAGAGTCCAGTAGTCTGTTAGTTCACTGTTATTTTGTATTGTAACAATCCGTAGGGATTGACACAGAGAGAGAGAGAGAGAGAGAGAGTATATTGTAAGAAGGCAATATAGAGAAGAGATCTAAGAGAGAAGGGCTCTAGGCTGTGTGCGGAGTTACCCAGAAGATCTCTAGCTGCATATGCGGTGCAGCAGAACTGTGTACCTCTCTCAAGTTATAATATAGAAACACAGTTCTATGGACGCAGCTTCTACCCTAGAAGTGAACCACGTAAAATTAGAGCGTTATGTGATTGATTCATGTGATTGTATTTGCTTGTTATATCTGTCATTCATTACATGAACTTTGCTTACAGTCAAATGTATGTATGTGTTATTTAGTTTATAGCATTATAGAAGGATAAATGCAAGTGGAAGTATTTAAGTATTCTATGTAAGAGGTTGTCTAAGTTTCACTCAAGATAGTTAAGAGTTGCAGTGTAAAATAGCCTTGCGTGTTGAGTCCTGTAAGTTGAATACCAGTAACGCTAGGTACACTGAGCCGCAACACTAGGATATCACAGAGGGGCGATATCACACCACCAGAGGAGCTAAGGTGCACGATACCGTGGGTTAAGGATCAAGCATAGGAGAAAGTTACGTGTTGCCCAGGACGTGGCGATGCGATAAGGGTTAGAGTCATTGCTAGTAAGAGGAAACTGCGTGTCGCGAAAAGAGACATCTCGCAGGCTAAGAAGAGCTGCGAGATGCACACAGGATGCTATATAGAACCTGGTTGAGAAACTTGAGTCTTTGGCCAACCCATTAGGATCACTTCAGGTGAGACTTCAGGCCGCTCCACAGTTTGTTGCCGAAAGGGCTAGTGAGATAGGGGTGTTGTTGGTTCATTACAGTAAACCCGGGTCTGCCCAGCGACCAACAAATGGTTCCGTTGCTGGTTTTGAACAAACTGAGCACTGATGTTCTGTTGGCATCCTACTAGAGACGAACTCAACGAGTGGGTTGCGTCTAAGGAGAAAGAGTTTTCCAAACGAGAGAACAAGATTCCTAGACTGAGTACAGAGGATTGGTTACAAAAACATATCGTTACAGACCTGCATGCGATATTTTTTGCGACCTTTGGAAATGATATTTACGACTGGCTATCAAAGTTGACTGATATGAGCATATTCAAGAAGAAAAGAAACATTGTCTGGACACTAGAGATGATTTAGACTGTGAAGAACCTTGATAATCCCATTATGAGGACAGTAGACTTCTGGCTTGCGAGTGTGCTAGAAGGCTTCGTCACAAAGTTTGCAGTTGAACAGAGAAAAAGCTTTAGCGAAGCTGAGTGGTACTTCTTCAAAGGATATCGCGGTAAGTACCTAAAATCTTTAAACTTTTCCATTAATATGTTATTACATGAAAAAGGAACAATGGATCTAGTTTCAGATGAATAAGTAAAGATAGCAATGTCACAAGAGTTTGAAAGCGATTTTGATGACATTGGACGTACACGTAGTGGAAAGAAATACAAAGTAGATTTTAGATCTCCCATATTTGAAGATAGTTCAGATAGTACTAGAAAACATAGTCATAACCATACAGACAAAACATAAGGGGGTATCCCTTACCACCCTTATACCCCATAGAAACAGATCGCGACTTAGAACAATCCCATAGGAACTCCATCTAGTAGCTCGCAGACAATACATACTACTGCTACATCACCTCCACCTACACCACCGAGTGGTAGTAACACAGCAAATCAACATCCACCACGCAGAAATAGAATGGGGGATGATATGAAGCTACCTATCTTTAAGGGTACAGGGGCAGAGGACCCAGAGTAGCACTAGTTTCTATGTGAAGCCATGTGGACCATTAAAGCAATCAATGATGATAATATTAAACTTGTATAGTTGGTCACCACACTAAGAGAACGAGCCTTAACATGGTATATGAAGTACACCACAGCGGTACCCAGAACACTTGTCCAGGTTAGGACCGCCATGATTAAAGATTTTAAGAAACCTAAGTCTGAGTCACAGTGCATTATAGAGCTTAAAGACATAAAACAGTTACCTACAGAGTCAGTGTGGGACTTCGATCAGAAATTTAAAGCCCTTATAGACCAAGTCAGCTTTGAGTTTGCACCGAAACAACATAAGGAATGGTTTATTGCAGTGCTGCTCCCTCACATCAGACTGCCATTAATGCAGCAAAAACTCCAGATGCAGGACGATGTGTTGGAGATGGTGATGAAACTAGAGGCTTCACCTCTAGCTGAAACCAGCACAAGTATGACAAATCTGCAAAACCAGTTGGCTAATCTCATGATACAGATGCATGAGCTTAATAAAGGGAAAGAGGTTGCGCAATACATATGGTGCATAAAGTGTAAAGCACAAGGCCATACTAAAGATAATTGTCCAGTCTTTGTAGAATATATAGCAACTGGGGCTCCTAACCCCTTACAACAGACCCACGGGCCGTGGTGTGAAATATGCAAAACAAGAGGACACCTACCTCAGCAATGCCCTCTACTTTAGAAGTACGTGCAGACATCTAAGAACTTATACTGTGTCTTCTGCAAGTTCGTAGGCCATGATGAACATGATTGTCAAGCCTATGATCTCATGGTCGGGAGAAAGCAAGACTTGTACAGAGTCCAATCAGAAACACACGGTCCAGCAGCAAGACCACAGTATGATCCGGCTCATGTTGGTCGTGGAGGAGGATTCAAAGGATGAGGACATTGTTAGGGCATGCACCTCAACAGTCCTTAAGATGGGTAACTCCGTGGGTTTGACTCAAAATAGTCTTAGGGGTGTCGGGGGTTGAGTCAAAGTCTTCTATTGTAATAAACCTGCGGCTTAAGGCCAGGGTTGAGGGTTTTGGGTGCCCATGGTATTGAATCCATGTTTTTGTAAACAGTGCGTTATAAATAGGAACTTATGTAAACAAGAAAGGTTAGGTTTTATGATGTAAGAAAGATTAAGGCAAAGCTAAGGATGATTTTGTAAGGAAAGGTTAAGTCCCAACTGTGTGCGTGGATGACCTCTACAGCTGTGTGCGCAGAGGGTTTTGTAAGAAGATTGAGAAAAGATCTTCAGTTGTGTGCACAGAGGCCTGCTGCTGTGTGCACGGTTGAGTGCGCAGATCAAACTGTGGTTTTGTAGCAAGTTGAATAAAACACAGTTTGTGGACGTAACCCTTACACTAGGGGTGAACCACGTTAAATCTGGTGTTGTGGTTTCTTGTGTTGTTTCTATTTCTGTTGTCTTTTATGCATTAATAACTGTATACATTTGATAACTTAGATCACTGCTAAAAACAAGCTTTGCTGTGAATTCCCTGTAGTGGGTTAAGCAAGTCACAGTTGTTTATCTATGCTGCAAAGTTGTATATAAGTGAATGACAGAGCTGTGTAATTGTTGACTAATAAGTTATTAAAGGCTAAGGTACAGTAATATCCCTCTCTGCTTGCAGAAACCTGATTCTGCGGCACCCCATAGCTGTTTCGGGTGAGACTGCAACCTGTGCGCAGGTTGTTACCAAAAGGGCCAACACTGTGGGTCTTTTGTTGGTGCGACATAAAAGGATTAAACCCGGGTCTGCCCTATTTCCCAACAAATTGGTTCCGTTGCCGGTTGAACTCAGTATCTGCTCAAGAGGGGTTTACGTTGTACCTCGAGGGCTATGTTCTGGAGGCCCTCTGTGACAGAGATCGGTGATTGCTTTGCTGCGACTTATCTACAATTTGTGCACCAAGAGAACACAAATCTGCGTTGTAGCACACGTGAATTTTTACAAAGGTATGTTTTTTGTGATGCTTATGAAATTTTCTTTGGTAATATCCACATAGAGTTGCACCAGTGGTTGTCTAGGTTAATAGAAAGACGGACGAATTTCCAAGCTCGACGGGTTCCCACGTGGACCCCCACAAGGGTCAATCTTGTGCAACACGTGAACAACAAGGTATCCCACGCTGTTGATTTCTGGACGACGCGCACATTGGAAGCTTTCGTGACAGAGTTTGCCATTGATACAAGTACCTCCTTCAGCGAAGCTGAATGGGAGTTCTTCAAAGGTCCCCGTGGTAAGTTTTTGAATTCATTAAGCTTGCGGATTAAAATATTATTGGCTGAAAAGGGTATATTGTGGTTTGAATCAGACTGCTAGCTTATTCGTACTAACATATGTTTGCAAGTGATAATACCTTCGACGAGCAAAGTGGTTTGCTGGGAAGTGGAAAAAGGTACAAAAGAGATTTTGACTCCTATTCCTTAGGTTAGGCTACCGCGTCTTCCCCTGTCAATTCTAAAGAGTCAGGCTCTGAAAAAATCCCTTCGCTTGGAAACCCTCCTGTCACCCCACAGTGAAGCCCTGTTACCCTTGAAAGTCTGTCGCAGTCTGACAGTCAGCCAAGTCCAAGTATTCTGGCCACTGGCCAGCCTGTCCCTGTAAATCCCTCCCCATCAATGTCCTGTCCCCCTCCCAGAACCACCATGGACCACCTGGTTGATGACATCAAGCTCCCCATCTTCAAAGGCACGGGCTCAGAGGACCCCGAACAGTTCTGGTTTTTATGTGAAGCAGTATGGAATGCAAAGAAGATTACAGACCCAGATGTGAGAGCCACGCAGCTCATTACTTCTTTCCGAGATAGGGCTTTGACCTGGTTCATGAATTTCTCCAGTACTCAGAGCCCTACATTAGATGAGATTAAGGCAGCCATAACCAAAGAATTCAAAAAACCTAAATCGGAATCGCAGAGCATCACCGAACTCAAAGAGATTCAACAGTGGCGCGGCGAATCTATGTGGGACTTTGACCAGAGATTCAAATTCCTCCTCAACCAAGTCAGGTTTACCATTAGTCCTGCGCAGCACAAGGAATGGTTTATCGTGGCTTTATTACCACATATCCGAACTCCGCTATGCAACAGAAGGTTGCTGACCAGCAAGAGGCTCTGGAAATCGCAATGAAGCTGGAGACTGCCCCCGTCAGAGATGATTTTGGTATTGCTCAAATACAAGCGCAGCTAGCAGCGATGGCCCTGGAACTTCGCGAGATGAAGAAGGGAAAACCCAATCGTGAAGCAGTTTGGTGTATGTAATGTCGGACCGAAGGTCATGACAAGGAATGGTGCCCTCTGGTAAGCAAGTACCTGCATACATGTGCATCGGACCCATTTCCACCACAAGTCCTATATTGTGAGCTCTGCAGAATAATAGGTTAGCACCGACCTGAGAACTGTCACCTGCTGCAACGGTACGAGCAGGGACCAAAGAACCCCTACTGTAATTTCTGCAAGTCCGTAGGTCATAATGAGGATGAGTGTCACACCTATGATGCCTACCAGGTGTGCAATGCAGGCCCCAGTAGTGATAGCTATGGTTACCAGGGGGGTGCCTTTGGTAGAGGGTCTTCTGGAAGCCGTGGTGGTATGGCCGGGAGAGGCCGAGGCCAGTTGGTATGTTACAATTGTAACCAAGCTGGGCATTTGGCTCGCGACTGTCGAAATCCCACTATGACATGTCAGTACTGCTGCACGGTAGATCATGTGATTGAGCAGTGCCCGCAACTCATAGCTAATATTCAGGCACGACAGAGTGCCCCTACGCGGAACACCAAGATGATTTCAGTTGAGCCCAGACCTTCCGTAAATATCAATGTTGTCACAGGGAGTGGAGCTATGACACATACACAGGATACAGAAATACAGCCCGCCGATGCTCAGGTTCATAAGGCTCCTGTGAAAATCCCAGCATTTGATATCGCAAGAGAAAGAGAGACATTTATGGAAGTTAAGAAAGATTTTGCTCGTCCTAGAACATCCGTTACACCTGTCCAACCTCAACAACTATTTCCGCGGCCCTGAGAAGCCCCGCGGGCTAATGTAAGTACCCTATCCTCCTTTTCACAGAGTTGCCTCAAACTGTTACGAGATCAGGATGCTCTGACTGAGCTACAGAAAGTCATTGCTTCCTGCGGACCTCACCATAGTCCCGCTCAAAACAAAAATGTTCATAGAGTGAACAGAACCGGCAGGGAAATGAGATTGAATGCTCAGATAGGGGCATATAATCTGACTGATGTTATATTGGACTTAGGTTCCGATGTCAATGTGTTAACTAAACAAACCTGGGAACACATGGGAAAACCCCCCCTCGCCTGGTCCCCTATCCAGTTGCGGCTAGCCAACCAGCAAAGGTTTGTGCCTCTAGGAAGTTTCCTGAGTGTCCAAACAGATATTTCCAGGGTTAGTACTGTCGTGGACTTCGAATTAATTGAGATCATTGACGACAGCGACCCCTACCTAGCCCTGTTAGGAATTGAATGGGCAATGGAAAATGCTGTAGTTATTAACCTAAAGAAGAGACAGATGATCTTCGAAGGGAAAGACATGAGAGTCATCCTACCCCTGGATCCCTCACAAGGGGAATGGTACACAGAACCACTCCGACAAAAGGATCAGGATGATGTGGAGCCCATCTATAATATCACCGCGCAGGACAGAGGTTATGAGGATCCTCCTACCACAGGTTGGGAGTCTGGTAGCTCCTGTATGACCAACTCGAAGGATGACTTAGAGAGTTGGCAGAACCAATTATATGAGCTCCATGGACATACCAGTACCAGACCTACTAAATCTCTCAGATGGCTCAGCTCACAACCAAGTACTCTCCCTACTTTTGATGGTTCGACAGACCCTGACCCATTTATCATACAATTTTCAAGTCAGATACTGGAGTCACGGAAAATGACTTCTCTAGAGTCTGCGCTCAGAGTCACAGCAGCCAGATGGTGGAAGAGCCATAAGCCACAGATTCCTAGCTGGGAAGTCTGTCAGAGGCTCCTACGGCTGAGATTTAAGGACCTGCCTGAGGAGGTGCGCAGCAAGTTTGATGGAAAATCTAGTCCACAAGCACATTTGGCAAACTGCTATGAGGCGTGGAGGTATGTACCTCAGAATGAATGGGCACATAGATTCGTCCATACACTGGCACCGATAGCTCAGACCTGGTATGAGGAAGCTGAGCTCCGCCTCGATACTGTAAGTTGGGATTGTCTTGCCCATAGTTTTATACATACTTTTTCTACTAATGATGTCTACCCAGCTCTAGACGCAGCTATCAGAATCATCCATACCAAGGTCTTTGATGACCGAGAACTAGTAGAACAGCGCCCGGATTGGACAGTACAGGAAGCCCACGCACTAGAATGTTATAACTTCACCATTGAGGAAGATGAGGACCCGCGCAATATCGCTATTCCTGAGTCAGAAGGACGCTGCGATGTGCAAGGACCAGCCATCGAAGCCCCAGAAGTAAATCAGCCCCTGATGACATGCACACTTAACATTGGCTCTGAAGAACAGCCTAAGCTCGCCACAATTGGTGACTATTGGGATGATGAAATGGTCAGCAAGGTAACCCAACTTCTCCACGAGTACCAACATCTCTTTCCAACAAAGTTCTCCGAAATGAAGGGTATCTTGGGTGATATTGGCGTAATGAAGATCCCTTTGAAACCTGATGCAAAACCTCTGAAACAGCGGCCTTATAGATTGAATCAGAAGTATAAAGAAAAGTTTAAGGTGGAGCCGGATAAGATGCTAGCCGCAGGAATAATTGAGCCTGTTGAAGAATCTGAGTGGGTTAGTCCTATGGTGGTCCAGGAGAAGAAGACTAACGGTGAAATCCGCATCTGTGTCGACCTCAGAAAATTAAATGATGCCTGTCTGCATGATCCCTTTCCTACCCCCTTTACAGACGAAGTGCTCGACAATGTTGGAGGTCAAGAAATATACTCTTTCACTGATGGGTTTTCTGGCTACCATCAGATCCGAATTGCTCCCGAAGACCGACATAAGAAAACATTTGCTACTGAAATGGGATCCTTTCAGTATACTGTCATGCCCTTTAGGCTGAAGAATGCACCTGCTATATTTTCTAGAGTCGTCATCTCTGCGTTTAAGGAATATATACATAAATTATTAGAAGTTTATTTTGATGATTGGACTATTTTTGGGCTAGTAAAAGACCACCTCACTAGTTTGAGACTTATGTTAAACAAGTGTAGACAACACCAGATTGCTTTGAATCTCAAAAAGTGTATCTTTTGTGCCCCTTTTGGAATTCTCCTTGGTCATGTTTTCTGTAAGCAAGGATTAATGATGGATCCTGTGAAGATAGCTATTATTGTCAATCTACCAACCCCTAAGTCCATCAAACAACTGTGCACGACACTCGGTCACACTGGTTACTACAGAAAATTCATCCAAGGATATGCTCAAATTACCACTCCGATGGAAAGGCAGTTGAAGAAAGATAATAAGTTCGAATGGACATCGGAGTGCCAGGAAAGCTTAGATATTTTGAAGAAAAAAATGGTCACTGCCCCTATTCTAGTATTTCCTGACTGGAACAAAGAATTTCATGTGCATGTCGATGCATCCTCCATTGCTCTAGGGGTGGTATTGGCTCAACCAGGCGCAGGTCAGATCGACCACCCTATTTATTTTGCCAGTAGAAAATTATCCACTGCAGAGAAAAATTATACTACAACTGAGCAGGAAGGCCTTGCTATGGTGTATGCACTACAGAAGTTTCACCATTATCTGTTAGGCTCTCATTTTAAGATGTTTACTGACCATTCTGCTTTGAAATATTTGGTTAATAAGCCTGTGCTAGGAGGCAGAATATGCAGATGGCTGATTCTGTTCCAAGAATATGACTTCGAAATCATAGTTAAGCCTGGGAGACTGAACCTAGGACCTGACCACTTGTCGAGGCTCGAGATGGGTGAAGAACCCACTAGTTTGGATGAGGGCCTCCCTGACACGCAGCTGTTTCCCATCCAGATAGTCGATGACTACTTCCAGGATATTGCTCAGTACTTGTCTACAGGGTTTCCACCTGCTGAAATGACGACACAATAGAAAAAGCAGCTGGTAGTGCAAGCAGCGGACTTCACCCTAATAGCCGGCCAGCTGTACAAGATGGGACTAGATGAAATACTGCGCAGGTGTGTTTTGGACCATGAACGACCCCTGATTCTGGCTGAGGCCCATTCTAGCGCAGCAGGAGGTCATTATGCAGGGAAAGCTACCACACAGAAGATTTTGACAGCCAACTTATGGTGGCCCACCGTTCACAAGGATGCACGAGAATATTGCCACAGCTGCGACGTCTATCAGAGGACAGGCAAACCATCCTGGAGGGATGAAATGCCCCTAGTTCCATAGGTAACCTTACAAGATTTTGAAAAATGGGCTATTGACTTTGTCGGCCCCATCAACCCCCCTGCGAAGAAGTCTGGCGCGTGATATATTATTACAGCAACTGACTACCTTACCCATTGGGATGAATCCCAACCGGTCAAGAACTGTAGCACTGTTACAGCTGCGCAATTCATCTTCGAACACATCCTGTCCAGGTTCAGGTGTCCTCACGTCCTTATGAGCGATCAAGGCTCACATTTCTTAAATAAAACTATTGCAGTGCTGACTGAAGAATTTCAAGTATACCATCAGAAAAGTACAACCTATCATCCACAAGCAAATGGGACTGTCGAAGCTTTTAATAAGATCCTAGAGCATGCTTTGACAAAGATTTGTAATGCTAACAGAAATGATTGGGACCTTCGCATTCCAGCAGTGCTATGGGCTTACAGAACTACTTGCAAAAAGTTGACAGGCCAAACACCTTTCCGATTGGTTTATGGGCAGGAAGCCGTCATGCCCATGGAATACATTGTTCCTATCCTCAGAATCTCTGCTTTCACCAGGATGGATGACCCAACCATAATAACAGAGAGACTGAAACAGATATTAGAACTCGAGGAGGATACATTTATTGCATGTTTCCAGCAACAGGTGCAGAAAGCTCGAGAAAAAGTGTGGCATGACAGACACATTAAGAAGAAACAATTCCAGTAGGGTGATCTTGTGCTTCTCTATGATAGCAAATTTATGAAGTTCCCCGAAAATTTTAAGACACATTGGAAGGGACCGTATATAGTACAGAAAGTTACTGATGGGGGTGCAGTCCAACTAGCTAAGTTAAATGGAGAACTCTTCCCTTCGATGATAAATGGGAGTCATCTAAAGAAGTACAGGGACAGGCCAAGTCCTCAGAATTGAAGGTAGCACCAAGAAATAAAAGTCTACATACCCAGCATAGCTGCTCGCCACACTGTGGAATGTCGTAATCCGAAGGATAAAGTATGGGACGCCGAAGGTTGGTTAGGGGACGCAGGTTCATCCTGTGTCGAGGTGGAAAGTGGGTGTTATGTCGTAGGTTAGAACTGTGTCACAGCCTAGTATGAGATGGATGGGACAAAATACATTTGACGGTGGTGGCACGTGAGCTACTCTTCATAACCATAATTATGATATTTCGGGAAAATCTCAGGCTAGGTGTGACGAGATTTCTGGTATTCAAGCAGATTTGATGTCATTACTACACTATGATGACAGATTTTGTAACGAAATTCTATAAGTAAGCTACATTGGTTTGTGGCATCTTCCTCGAAGCACTTCTTGGAGTTTGCTCGACTGGAGCCATGACAAACAATTGTGAAGTCCAGGAGCTAGTACGAGAGTTTAGAGAGAGAGGTCTGCAGAACCTTTTGAGTAATCCGCCAGTACAGTCATATTCGACTTAGGTACGCAGGAAAGCAGAAGTTTTCTCTAAACCAGGCGAAGGCAGGCACAAATTTGCTCTAACATGGAGCCACGAAGGCCATAAGACCTCGCCAAATGAATCTGGTGAGCCCCACCCTGAAACCTTCCGACATAGCAGAACCATGGCAGCTGTGTGTCTTAGACAGTGTGACACACAATTCTAGGGGACCCCAAGCTATGGCTGGTTAAGTGCCGCCAACCCGACTAGAGGATGGGGTTGCAGATGGACCCACAAGGCCTTATTCAGCATCAATATCAAGCAGCAGAACGAAGCAGGCAGTCGGCCACTAGTAGGAAGGATCCCAGGAACCAGCGCACAATGACTTCGCCAAGCAAATTTTACCACCAGCCGAGCAGTTAAGTGCCCCGGGACGGGACACTAGTAAGTCTTAGGGGCCTATTCGGGCACGCACCTCAACGGTCCTTAAGATGGGTAACTCCGCGGGTTTGACTCAAAATAGTATTAGGGGTGTCGGGGGTTGAGTCAAAGTATTATATTGTAATAAACCCGCGGCTTAAGGCCAGGGTTGATGGTTTTGGGTGCCCATGGTATTGAATCCATGTTTTTGTAAACAGTGCGTTATAAATAGGCACTTATGTAAACAAGAAAGGTTAGGTTTTATGATGTAAGAAATATTAAGGAAAAGCTAAGGCTTATTTTGTAAGGAAAGGTTAAGTCCCAGCTGTGTGCGTGGACGACCTCTGCAGCTGTGTGCACAGAGGGTTTTGTAAGAAGATTGAGAAAAGATCTGCAGTTGTGTGCGCATAGGCCTGCTGCTGTGTGCGCGACTGTTAAGGACTGAAGGGATCTGCGGCTGAGTGCGCAGATCAAACTATGGTTTTGTAGCAAGTTGAATAAAACACAGTTTATGGATGTAACCCCTACACTGGGGGTGAACCAAGTTAAGTCTGGTGTTGTGGTTTCTTGTGTTGTTTCTATTTCTATTGTCTTGTATGCATTAATAACTGTATACATTTGATAACTTAGATCACTGCTAAAAACAAGCTTCGCTATGAATTCCCTGTAGTGGGTTAAGCAAGTCACGGTTGTTTATCTATGTTTCAAAGTTGTATATAAGTGAATGAAAGAGCTGTGTAATTGTTGACTAATAAGTTATTAAAGGCTAAGGTACAGTAATATCCCTCTCTGCTTGCAGAAACCTGATTCTGCGGCACCCCATAGCTGTTTCGGGTGAGACTGCAACCTGCGTGCAGGTTGTTACTGAAAGGGCCAACACTGTGGGTCTTTTGTTGGTGCAACATAAAAGGATTAAACCCGGGTCTGCCCTATTGCCCAACAGATGTGGAGGAGGCTTTGGCCATGGAGAAGGCTTTGGCCGTGGTCACGGACCAGTCACTTGTTACAACTATGGAGTTGTAGGACATTATTCTATGGATTGTCAGATCCCTACCACCACATGTAACTATTGCAAATCTTACGATCATGATATAGAATACTGTCCTACCTTGATAGCTAAGGTCAGAGAACCTAAGCCAGCAGTACACCAGAACATCCAGCTTATTTCTGCTGAGCAGGAAGAACTAGAAACAAGAGTCAACATTGTGACTCGCAGCAGTGGTTCCACCAATGGAACATCGTAGGTTACTGAAAAGAACATAGGTCAGGAGTGGGTACACAAAGCTCCTAACAAAGCAACACCACTTGACCTACAGAAGAATAAACAGACATTTCAGGAAGCTAAGACTTTCTTTGATGACCCTATGCAATCAGGATCGTAGGTACCGCTGTCTAGGGGCGTACCGCAGCAAGCACCTTGTGGCATTATCCCCGTACAGATATCGCAGGCTACCACATCGGGCACATGCAACGAGGACGAGTTGACAGGAAGTGTACAATCCTTCCTACGGAGTTGTTTAAAACTCATGAGAAATGATCAAGCTATCAGAGAACTTCAGCGCATCATAGATCAGTGTCAACCATCTTCTTTTGTGAGCAGTGCACAGTGTGCTATTCATAGCATTATGGGACATACAAGAATAGGAAGAGAGATGCGACTCACAGCACAGGTTGGAGAATTTGAAATGGACGAGGTGATCCTAGATCTAGGATTAGAGGTAAATGTTTTGACTAAGAAGACATGGGAACAGATGGGTAGCCCTAAGTTAGTCAGATCACCTATCCATCTCATATTAGCTAATCAACAGTGGGTATCACCCCTGGGTCGATTATCGCAGGTGCCAGTTGACATTGACGGAGTTCGTAGCTCTGCGGACTTTGAAGTTATAGAAATCATTGGTGATAGCAGACCATATCCAGCACTACTAGGAATTTATTGGGCGATCGGTAACATGGCCGTTATTGACTTAAAGAGAAGACAAATGACCTTTGAGGACATGCAGATCCGGGTCATCGCACCATTAGATCCTCTTCAGGGTCCTAGATACATTGAACCTATCAGAGCAGAGGAAGAGGCATGTAACATGAACAGTCTCTATCAGATGACTGTGAACTAGAGCGACTACATCAATACAACCACAGAAGGGAACATTAGTTGGCGATGCGACAGCTCATGCGCATTGGATTCGGATGTTGGTCTAGAGAACTGGTAGAACAGAATTTACGAAGTCTCAGCACGCAGATGTGCGTACATGACTAAGTCACTATGATGGATTGGTGTAGAGATCAATGAGATTCCATCATTTCATGGTCTAACAGATATCCAGGACTTTCTCACACAGTTTGAACAACAAATCCCTCACGAGCAAAGGATCGTAGCTATGGACCTTACAGTACGAGCCACACCTGCAAGATGGTGGTATGCACATAAAGAAAATATCACATCATGGGATGATCTTAAGAGATTGATGGCGATCAGATTCTCCACCGACAGAGAGTATGTCCAGCAGAGATACACAGGAGAAAGTGACCCCAGGTCACATATTCCCGAGGATGAATGGGTTCACCGATTCATTCACACTTTGGACACAGTTCCACGGAACTGGTACATAGAGAATGAATTGCGCAAGGGAATGACTACATGGCCACTTATAATAGACAACTTTCTACTTACCTTCGCTTTTGAATCTGAGTATCCAAATGTTGATCAGGCCCTAGATGTAATAAAGATTAAGATATTTGAGGATTGTACCCTATCAGTACATACTCAACCTGAGTGGGCCATCCAGTTAGAAGATGCGCTCAAGTCCTATAAATTCAAAGAAGAACCAGAGGAGGAGGATGAGGATCCTCGCAACATCAACATTCCGGAGTCAGAAGGGACTCGTGATGTTGATGGACCGAAGCTACAGATTCTAGTAATCACAAAGCCAATCAATATTAAAAAGATCAATATTGGCACAGACATAGAACCAAAGTTTGCCTCTATTGGAGACTATTGGACCGATGAAACAGTCGGACAGATTGTAGACTTGCTACACGACTATCAGGACCTATTTCCCACCAAGTTCACAAAGATGAAGGGAATAGTCGGAGACCTGGGAGTAATGAGGATACCATTGAAAGAGGATGCTAGACCAGTCAAGCAGCGTCCATATATATTAAATCCATGCTACAAAGAAAAAGTTAAGGATGAGATCGATAAGATGCTAGAAGCAGGCATCATTGAGCCCGTAGAAGAGAGTGAATGGGTTAGTCCCATGGTCGTGCAAGAAAATAAAACTAAAGGAGACATCAGGATCTATGTCGACTTGCGTAAACTCAATGACGCATTGCTTCATGATCCATTTCCGACACCTTTCATTGATGAAGTATTAGACAATGTGGGAGGACAGGAGGTCTACTCCTTCACTGATGGCTTTTCAGGCTATCACCAGATCAGAATCCACCCAGAAGATCGACATAAGACCACTTTTGCAACATAATGGGGCTCATTCTAGTATACGGTAATGCCCTTTGGTCTTAAGAATGCACCAGCTATCTTTTCTAGAGTAGTAGTTGCTGTATTTAAAGAATACATCCATAAATTCCTAGAAGTTTATTTTGATGATTGGACTGTATTTGGATTAATTGACAAGCACATAGGAGATTTAAGACTGATGTTAGAGAAATGTAGGCAGTACCATATTTCTCTAAACTTGAAAAAATGTATATTCTATGCGCCATTCGGTATTTTTTTGGGTCACATTGTTTGCAGGAAAGGCTTGATGGTAGATCCCACAAAGATTGCCATCATTGTAAATCTTCCAGCACCCAACTCAGTCAAACAATTGAGGACAATACTTGGTCATACCGGGTACTATAGAAAATTCATCGAGGGATATGCCAAGATTACAGCACCGATGGAAAAACTGTTAAAGAAAGATGTAAAATTCCTATGGAATGAGGAATTCCAGCAGAGTCTAAACACTCTTAAAGAGAAGATGGTTACAACACCCATCTTAGTATTTCCAGACTGGACTAAGCCGTTTCATCTACATGTGGATGCATCTAGCATCGCACTAGGGGTTGTTTTAACGCAACCAGGAGAAGGAGGTATCGATCATCCTATCGCATACTCCAGCAGAAAGCTATCGACAACAGAAAAGAACTACACCACCACAGAAAGAGAAGGCTTAGCTATGGTGTACGTGCTACAGAAGTTCAGGCACTACCTGTTGGGTGCCTCGTTCAAGATGTTTACTAACCATTCCGCATTGAAGTATCTGGCCAATAAGCCAGTGTTAGGGGGAAGAATCTGCAGATGGTTACTCCTCTTTCAGGAGTATGATTTTGAAATCATTGTTAAACCAGGAAGATTGAACGCCGGACTTGATCATCTGTCGTGAATAGACTCAGGAGAAGAGCCAAGTAACCTAGAGGACAATTTGCCAGATGCACAGTTGTTTTCTATCCAGATCACAGATGAGTACTATGCTGATATCATTCACTTTCTCACCACAGGAAGGGCACTTGATGAGTTTACCAAGCATCAAAAGAGGCAGTTGGTTGTTAAAGTAGCAGACTTCACCCTGATCGGAGGACAATTATATAAGTTAGGTCCAGATGAAGTCCTTCGCAGATGTGTGATGCCGCATGAAAAAGAGGCTATTATCAGAGAAGCACATTCAGGTACCACAGGAGGTCATTTCGCAGGAAAGCTGACTGTGCAGAAAATCCTAGCTGCAGCATTATGGTGGCCTACGTTACACAAAGACACTAAGGACTTTTGCAGATGCTACGATATCTGCCAGAGGGTAGGAAAACCTTCACGACGAGATGAAATGCCATTGCGACCACAGATTATGCTGTGTGCATTTGAAAAGTGGGCTATAGACTTTGTGGGTCCTATCAACCCACCAGGAAAATGAACTGGTGCGAGATATATCATCATTGGAACAGAGTACCTCACCAGGTGGGTAGAGGGCAAAGCAGTAAGAAATTGTGATTCTGCTACAACTGCACAGTTCCTCTTTGAGAACATCATCACTAGATTTGGATGCCCAATAATTTTGATGAGTGATCAAGGTTGACACTTCTTGAATCGCACCATTGAGGCCTTGATGGAAGAGGTCCAGACACAGCACCATAAGAGCACTCCCTACCACCCACAAGATAATGGTACAGTGGAGGCCTTTAACAAGATTTTAGAAAATGCTCTTACTAAGATCTGCAACAGCCAAATGAATGATTGGGACCTTAGAGTTAACGCTGTATTATGGGCCTATAGGACTACATGTAAGAAACTTACAGGACACACACCTTTCAGCTTGGTGTATGGATAGGAGGCTGCTATTCCTATGGAGTATATTCTTCCCAGTTTAAGAATTGCTCAGATCACTGGAATGGCTGATATAGACACGATGCATGAGAGGCTAGCGCAGTTGCTTGCCTTAGAGGAAGACAGATTCATCGCTGGATTCCATCAGAAAGTGCAGAAGGCACGAGAAAAAGCTTGGCACGACAGACACATTAAGAGTAAGACTCTTCAGATCAGAGACCTGGTACTCCTCTATGACAGTAAATTTCTTAAGTTTCCAGGGAAGTTCAAGACGAATTGGTTGGGGCCATATCAGATACAGCAAGTTACAGAGGGAGGATCCGTTCAGCTCAGCAAACTGAATGGGGAGCTTCTTCCCATGATGATCAATGGAAGTAGGCTTAATATTTATAGTGACAACCACTCCACCTCTCAGCCCTAACTCAGAGTCGAGAGTGTGCAGATGTCCAGTGTAGTTGAAAGGAGGCATCGCACCGGGAATTAGTCTACACCGGCAGCTATTCTAAGTATAAGGAATCGCATAAGGACGGTTCATTTTGTGCTAGTAAAAAAAAAAAGATGCTTGATTCTGTTTTAAGCAAGTGATGCGGTGTGGCATTGCAGCAGTGCGATGTTTCTCCATGCCACGTACCTAGTTTGCAATGAGATAGAGGGCTAGTCAAGTCACCTTCTGACAGGAAGTTAATGAAGAAATGACCGGTATACCTTACCGTAGATTTGGCAACAGCATAATAAATTGTCCAGATTTGGCAAATATTCGATGAGACCGGCGCCTGCATACACACGCTTCGAGGGAAATTGATCGAATTTCAGCATTTATTGAGGATCAGGATGACGGGTGTGGTCTCGTCCATGCAATTAATACGACCGATGGGTTCATCCTAGATGACCGTTATGACCAGGATTGTCGCCTTTGGCATAAAAGCAGAAATTATTCATTCAAGAGGGTTACTTTTGCAAAGATTGGAGAGCTATAGAGTGCATTGTTAAGTTTTCCCTCTGCAGAGCTAATTTCGTTACAGAGTGCTGTGATTTCCATAGTTTGCAGCCATTGCCAATCCAAAGTATAACACCGAGTGGGTTCTGTCCGAGGAGGAACCTTTAGAAGACATTCTGAGAGGCTTCGAGTATGGTGGTCGTATGTCCGCTATGGCAACGCCACCCAGGGTTGTGAAATTAGGAACATCACAGGTCAGACAACTGCCAAGGATGAGGAGTCAAGCACAGGATGTAGAATATGTCATCAAATTCTCTGCTGAAGAGAAGAAGAAAGCCGAGCCGATCACTGAAGATAAGAAAGCAGAGTGGAGGAATGATGAGAAGAAATATCCAGCCAGGAAGAAAGTAAAAATGAGAAAAAGGCGGCAACGGGAGAAGGGAGATAACCTATCTCATCAGCTAAGAGAAGAGCAAGATTTTCCAAAGGCCATGAATGAAAATATGTGGAACCCAAGCAGCGTGAATACCTGGAGCGAGTTGCTGAGAAGAAAAGTGAAAGGGAAAACAAAACAAACAAGCAGAACTTCAAGATGCAGACAAAGGCTTGTTCTCGGAATGGAATTCCCGGTTTGTATACCTTTCGCATAAGTAGGCTCGAGACTGAATGAAATGTTAGAGAAGGATGGAAGATACAGATTTTCCTTGTGATAAAATTTCTAACCCAGATAAAGAGGAAAGGATATCTGTGGAAGACTTCTCAAAACCTGAAGATCCTTAAAAGGTCTCGCAAGCGACGAGAGCGAGAGCATGACTGAGGGAAGGAAATATAAGAGAGCCCAACGAACTAAGTTACAAAAACTATGCAGAATAAAGTCGCAGGAATTCGGGACAAGCTTCAACGCACTTCGCAAAAATCCAAGGAGAAGCTGCAGTAGGAGAAGCCCGCTAGTAGTGGCTCAGGGACGAGCCACAAGTAAGTGTTAGGGGACTATTGGAGCAGAGTCTCACAAATACAGGAAAAGATGCCATTTTGGCGGATAGATAGTTTGGCAAAGACGAAGAGATAAGGTAAAGCTACGACGCCGTAGCATGTTTCTAGCTGCAGAGAAAAGCCGAAAACCGTGACTATTGGGACATAGAAGTCAAGAAAGACGACAGTACCTGAGTGGCTGAGAAGAGAGAGCTCAACCACTGTATTGAAGGCAGTGGTGAAGACAGGAGGGCTCAGCTACCCTCATAAAGGAAAAGGAGCGACGAGGCAGAGGTATTAAAGATGAAGGACAGAAGAAGGGAAGCGGTGCATAATACCCATGGTCAGTGCCGGGAAGCATGGAAGACTGCAGAGAGCAGTGGTGTGACGGAAAGCGGCTACCCCAAGTACAGATATGCCAACTATCACTAGTTAGGGTTTTGGGTTATTGTTGGGACAGGCCCACAATGTTGTAATGGTGAGACCTTCAGGCCGCCTATAAAGGGATATATTTTGTATTGTAAAAGGTTAGCTAGTCATATTATCAGTAACTACTCAGAAATTAGTGAGTCTGAGAGTCCAATAGTCTGTTAGTTCACTGTTATTTTGTATTGTAACAATCCGCAGGGATTGACAGAGAGAGAGAGAGTGAGAGTATATGGTAAGAAGGCAATATAGAGAAGAGATATAAGAGAGAAGGGCTCCAGGCTATGTGCGGAGTTACCCAGAAGATCTCTAGGTGCATATGCGGTGCAGCAGAACTATGTACCTCTCTCAAGTTATAATATAGAAACACAGTTCTGTGGATGTAGCTTCTACCCTCGAAGTGAACCATGTAAAATCAGAGCGTTATGTGATTGATTCATGTGCTTGTATTTGCTTGTCATATCTATCATTCATTACGTGAACTTTGCTTACAGTCAAATGTATGTATGTGTTATTTAGTTTATAGCATTATAGAAGGATAAATGCAAGTGGAAGTCTTTAAGTATTTTGCGTAAGAGGTTGTCTAAGTTTCACTCAAGACAATTAAGAGTCACAGTGTAAAACAACCTTACATATTGAGTCCTGTAAATTGAACACCAGTAACGCTAGGTACGCTGAGCTGCAGTGGTAGGATATCTCAGAGGGGCGATATTGCACCAGCATAGGAGCTGAGGTGCGCGATACCATGGGCTAAGGATCAAGCGTAGGAGAAAGTTACGTGTTTCCCAGGACGTGGTGATGCGATAAGGGTTAGAGTCATCGCGAGTAAGATGAAACTGCGCGTCACGGAAAGAGACATCTCACAGGCTAAGAAGAGTTGCGAGACGCACACAGAACGCTATACAGAACCTGGTCGAGACACTTGAGTCTTTGGCCAACCCATTAGGATCACTTCAGGTGAGACTTCAGGCCGCTCCGCGGTCTGTTTCCGAAAGGGCCAGTGAGCTAGGGGTGTTGTTGGTTCATTACAGTAAACCCGGGTCTGCCCAGTGACCAACATCCTCCCAGGTCTTTTTTTTCATAAATTTTTTTCCTTCTTTCTCCAAAAATATTTTCGTGAGACCACAACATCCTCACCAAAATGTACAATCCCTTCAAAAGATGAAATGGTTTCTTGTTGGGGAGTGACCAAGGGATCGAGTTGAGATTGGGAAACTGGGATTTCCACCCTGAAGGGTGAAATAATCATGGGAGAAGTGGGGAAAATAGGTGCAAGAGATGAGGACTAATAAGGAATAGGTGTTTCAATTTGGGAAGAAGGAATTGTAGAAACACAAGGAATGTTTATTTGAGGGAGGTGAGGAGCGATGTATGTTGGTGTTTTGCGAGATAATAAGGGGGTGGGAAGAATATATGAATCAAGGGGAGAAGTAGGACTAGGTACATCAATTAGTACCACGGGAGTACTAGTGGTAGCTTCAATAATTGGTTTTAAATTTGATTTGGGAAAAGAAAACTGAGAAAATAACGAATGAAAAATATTTTCAAACAACTGTGTACTAGGGACAGAAGATGCCATGGAAGTAAGTATATTTATAGGGCATGTGGAAGGCCCACTTTATTCTTTCAAGTTAGTATGAATATCATGAATTTCAATTTCAGGTTGTGGTGGAGGTTCTACTTGTTGATTTGGAGGGATCTGGATGGGAACTTCCTCTTGAGGAGCAGGTTGAGCTGGTGGTGTTGGTTGTTCTTCCTTGGGTACTACCTAAGGTATCCACTATGGATAAGCAACTGGTACTTCTTGTATTTGTACCTGTTTAAGAACAAGCTAAGTTTTCTGCTTCTTGGGTTGAGGTTTAGCCTCTTCTGTCTGTGTCTGCAACTTAGAACTAATATTTTCAATATTTATCTTAAACTCTTCCCCTTTATGAAGGGTCTCCAACATCTGTGAAGGTTGGGTTCTTACAGGATTTTCCAAAAGATCCTTAGCTTTATCATTTGACTTAGCAACATGGGTAGCAGCAGAGCTTTCTCCTTGATCTTTTGCTTCCTTTTCTATTTTCTTCCTTTGAAGGTTCTCCTCTATAGATAGCTTTACATTTCTGAAGTGGAGGGTGGAATCCTTAAGGTCCTTTTGATACTTGAAGGCATGGTATTTCACATATGGATCGGTAATATTACTTAATTCTTCTTGAAAATCCATAGTTTCTCTCTAAATGGAGTCATCGGGCTCATCCTCATGAGCATACTAAAACTTAGCACATTCTTGTACAACGAGACTCACCATATATGATTTAGGGTCATGCATTCTTCTGGAGGCTTCCCCCAGGTTCATATTTGCAATTTCTTTATCCAACATAGTTGCATGGGTGGAACTCTGCAGAACAAGGGAATCTAAACTCAATGGAAATTAAGGCCAAGACTTTCTTTTATGTCGTTCTAGTTTGGTAAAAACCCCATCAATGACAGTCTGATAGGATATTTCTTGTAATACCATATGATATGAAACTATCCTTGGCATCAAATGAACTATGTTTCTGCCCTAAATTTTGATATATGAGAAATAATCTATAACATACCAATCATCGTGTAATGCAATCAATACTCTGACTCTTTCAGAAAATGACAAAGCGCCAACCTTGGAAATTTTATGGTACATCAACCCAATAAATAGGTCACAATTCTCGTAGACATGAGGAACAAAATTTTACTCCCATGTATCGGAAAAAAAATGTGTATTTGTGGGGAATTGTTGTTCCAATTCCATCGTAAGGCAGGAAAAGCAAAAGTTACAAAATTCACATCCATTACATACCTTGACATATAAAATGTTTGCTTCTTGGTGGTTGAGGTCTTATATTTTTCAATCTTTTCCTTCAGATTCACAGATAGAATCTATGCCCAATTGAAGGATTCACCTGTAAGAAAAATATGATGGGCTACCAAAACCCATTCAAATTTAAACAACAAACAATTTTCTAACCCATCAAAACGGCAGAACATAGCAGCAATCAATGAGAAAGGCTCCCTGAAACAGGTAACATGATACAAATTTATTGGTCTAGGCACATACTTAGTTGGATTTTCCATCGAGGATTTTACTGCCTCCTCATAGTTGAATGGAGAAATGGCTTCATCGAGAAATTTGGAGCTGGAAAACTGTATGGGAGGTACAAGGTCATAAGCCCTAGAAAAAATGTCAGAATGAAAAAAGTCTAGAGGGGTATGAACACAATCATCAAAGGTGCATTCATTAGGGTTTACATTATCCAATTCCCACTTCACTGGGTCTGTGTAGGGCATGAAAGGAGGCCGTGAAGCAATATGGTGGAGCTGGGAACTCCGAATTCTTGCAAATGCGGGCTGTTCATGGGGAATTGTTGAGAAATCGTCATTGTAAAAAATGGTGTAAATCTTCGAGAAATCTAGATGGAGGGTTTCAGAGATGCGCCCACTAGTATCAGTAAAAACTCCTGCGTTGGGGTCTTTGTTCTTTTGTTCCTATAGAGAATTTTTTGACCTAGTGTTTCTAGTTATGGTGAATGCCATTTCTGATTGAAATTTAGCAACCATGGTTAAATAAGCTACTACTCTTTAGAAGTAAAAGAAAAAAAGGTTGTGACGGGAAAATACTTATCGGTAGAAATCTTTGAGAACCAGAAAAATTGTGAGCTCGAGCGAGAGAAATCCGCAGTAAAAATCACCAAGCGTAGTAAAAACAGAAGTGAAATGGTAAAAATATCGTAAATTCAAACAAACTAAATATCTCAAAACTCAATGGAAAATAGATCTAGCATGAACAGACGGTTGAGATCAAGGCAGGAACCTAAAATGTGGGAATGAAAAAGCCCTAAAGATTTGGATTTTGCAATTTCTTCCTTCTGCAATCCACCTTTTTAAAGTAGAAGTCAGAAAGAAAATTATTGACGAAGAAAAATTATTAAAGTTCTACATTCCTCATTCCACATAAGCGAAAAGTGGAAAGAAGAAAAATGAGAAAAGGAAGAGTGCAAATATTGACTTTTCCTCCTTCCACAACCCACCTTAGCAAAAGCAGAAGTCAGAAACATAATATAAAGGTTTTATTATGAACAAAAGATTTCCTCCTTCTGCAATCTGGCTTAGTGGAAAACAGAAGTCGAAAACACAACTTTTTATTCAAATAAGAATTCCACAATCCTCCTTAGCGGAAAGCGAAAGTTGGGTAAACAATTTCTAGTAAACCTCTAAAAAGGGATTTCCACAATCCGCCTTTTCAAAAAGCGGAATGCGGGTTGCGGGAACGTAAAAAACAACACTTATAAAAGAAAAGGAGCTTCTAAAATGAAAAAAACAAAAAAAATAAGGCTTATGAGAAAATTTTATTAAGTCCAAAACACTATACTTACATTTTAAGGATTCCCATAAGAAGATCATGGCTTCAAAATCCAATTTCAATATTAAGGGAACCCATTTTAGAGGTATTAAAAAGGGATATGTTGCTACCAGCAACACCCTCATAGGTGACTAAATCACTTTCCAAATCTATCACAGACCTCACAAATTGGCGGAATCATGAGTGAGTTGTCATGAGTGATGGAAAAACATGCTCATCATGGAATCTAAAGAGAAAATCATGTAGGAAGGGTTTCCAACAAAATATAGTAGTTTCCTAGTTGACTAGCATTACCTTATCCATTGAAAGGCAAGAATAAAGCAAGATAAATACAAAATATGTAGGAAGGCACAGTTAATAAGTATGGAAGTCAATTAAGTGGGCAGGATCTAACTAGAATCAGGATAACAGGTCTCATGGAGTATATATGGCAGAGTGTTTATCAAGTGATACAAGTGGATGCCAACTATATAGGATAGTGGATAGGAAATTAATAAAAAATGATTAAATATTGTTATCCTAAGTATGGAGTTTGTTTCCTCCTTTCACACGTTGGAGGGGGAGCATGGAAGAAATCTTAAAGCCACTCGATGTATGCTTGGTGGAAAGTCTTGATTCAATGTTGTCACCTTGTTCTTGAATCCTTAGTTTAGGAAAACTTCTAATCGAACCCAAGGGGGGTAGAACCTATTAGTTTCTAAGGGTGTTAAGGATTTAGTGTGATGATTTATGATTGAGTAAGTTATTTAGGATTTTTGCTAAAAATACTGGAACAAGATATTCAACAATATATGTAAGCATAACAACATATAAATTATCTCAACACATTATAAATAAATTATATTTAAAGAAATGATTATATGATATAAATAAAATACCAGTGCTAATAATGGAATCAAAATAAGGAAATGTTGTTGTAGTGCTAAGAAATGTGTTGCAAATTATCTTAGTCAGTTTTAGATTATTGTGGGTAAATGAGTGAATTAGATCGGAGGGGAAGGGAACTCCAAATATACCTAATGGTATGCAAAGTATGTCCAAAATAATTATTCAATGTCGTTCCATGAGAAGAACATGTGGGATTGGATCAAATTCGTTGGGATGTGACCAACATTACACCAACACAAGTTTATCCTGATGGTATCTGGAGGTCACTATCCAATTGTTCATACTTTTTTTCTAAAATTTCCCCACATCAAATTAATTCGAGGCATTGTATTTTCTCCTTGGGAGGCTAATTTAAATGTGAATCTATCTTAACTAGCCACCCTCGTTGCTTTTGATTCAACTAATAAGTCTGTTGAATCGTAGCAATGTAGAGCATACATAATAGATCCTTGGTGAATCCTAAATATTTTAAGGATTGTATTTGCTTGTTAAAAAGGAAAAAAAACCTCAATGAATCTCTTTCAGTTTAAGTAAATCTCAATCGAGAAAACAAAGAGGGGTTAATTTTAAATGAGAAGTAAAAATAACACGATGGACTAAATAATAAAAAGTTTTCTAATTAGTCCTACCACGCATCTCTTTCCCATTTCGGGTAACTCGGGAAGTCATGGGGTTAGTATTTGTATTACTTTGATCAGATAAATATATATTGCAAAAAAACGAGTATTAATCAAAGTATATTGAATTGTGTTGATTGTTATATTGTCCTAATTAATTCACCAAATATTTAATTATCGACCGAGGTTGGTAAACTTAGAGTTGACACAAATTATATGCAAAGGTAGAGGGGTAACTAGGGTGTCATGGAAATATTTTAACAAAGAAAAGATAGAAATATCTTTCAAAATGAAAAACCGAGTCAAACTTTAGAAAGTTCAACTACTGAGATAATTAGGCAAACTAAGACTAATAGATTAGAGGAGTATCAATCTATACTACTCTACTCTATACACAATAATTGAGAAGGATGTGTAAACAATACTTATTCTAAGAAAGTAAAACCTATTAATTATCTATTAAACTTCTTATCCTAGGAATTAGAAAGCTCATAAATAACTTCAAAAACTAACCATACAAAGAATGATATTACCAGAAACAATATTACAACTACTGGATATGTTCAAGAATTTTGACAACTAAATTATGCATGCAACTAACAAATATGTAATCATTAAGCTAAACTATCTAGTTCCACTCTCCTTGAGGATTCTGAGGATATGCATTCATTGTGATTGAGACTGGAGACGGAGGTGCATCAAAATGTATTTCAAAAGAAGTAAAGAAATTGAATGGGGTTAAATATAACTTAACTTCTACAAATATATGCAAACTAAGGAATGTCCAATCACAGGTGATAGTAAAAAATGTGATTTATTCCATAAGTGAATGAATTTAACGTGAAAGATATTATGAACAACTAATCTCTTAATTAAGAAACAAAAACTCTTTTAGCAATTACTTGAAAGTTAAAGGTATACTACTCTTATATGAAACACATGTGAGGAAAATATAACTTAGAAACAAGTAGAAAACTTAATAAAGAAAACTTCATAAAGAAGCAAGCAGAAAACTTAATAAAGAAAAATCCTCCAATTCCTATTCTATGAATCTTTTCAATAACCACATAGTGAAGGAGACAGGTCCTATGCTACGATCAATTTACAAAGTGCCAGTGTGCTTCGCTAGAAATTAACATGTCTAACCCTAAACTCAATATACACAAAGATAAATTAAACTAAACTAGATATATAATTACCAAACGTTACAATAGTAACGAATGAAGAAATCAGAAACAAAAGAGATAGAACAAAACACAATTCAAAACATACTAAGGTAAAAGGAGGTGAAAGATAGGGATGGAACTTGATAGATACTTTAAATGATCTAGAATAAGGTCCTAATTATAGATATAAGCATTCTCTAATTACAAAATAGAACATAATTCAAAATGCAAAAAAACAAAACTTTAAACATGTTTAAAACGGAATGGGAAATATTAAAGGCTCGACGAAGGGCTGAATGACAGTCTAAACGAACGGTCCGAATGACAGTCCGTATGAGGAAAAAAATGGAAATTAGGAAATTTATGGCCTAGATGATCTAAATATCAGCTGATTTCATGCATATGAGAATAGGATGCATAAAGGACAGTAATTGAACCTAGTTAATAATTGAAATAACAAAGAGATTACAAGTACTAGTCTATGGTTGTAAAGAGACTATTTCCTATTATGAAATGAAACAAACTGGAATATAAATGAAACTAGTCTAAAGCTAAAAAAGGATTGACAGAACTAATTCTAACTACAAACTAAACCTAAGATACTAAATTAACCAAATTCTATCTAATGGAAAACATAACATTTGACATTAAGCTGAAAGGGAACTGGAAGGAGAGCTGAAAGGAAAACCAGAAATAAACGACGCACACGACCGGTTAATTTAATTCAAGAAATAGAAATTATACTAACGGCACATCATTACTCATAATAAAACATATGCTACAGGAAACAAGGAAATGAACAATATCAACTGAAAGGAAACCAATTTGCATAAACAAAACATAAATAGAAACTACTTATCTGTGGGAAAGGAGATAACAAGAACACACACAGAAATGGAGACCACTAGTTGTTGAGGGGCCCTATCAGCAATTTGGGTGGTGTTTCAATCAATCACTCACAGGAACATGGACATGTATACGAAGTGAAAATAGAACTTATATTAACATTCATATCATAGTTTTTACATAGGTTCTTCTCTAATATCGTCTGACACATTTTACGAACTAGCTAGCTAATTGTTCTCTTTCTTGGAGGAAACTATATATAATGTTTACAAGGATGAGCGGGTCAACCCTTTCAGCGGTCGACCTATCCTAAAATAGTTGACCTTTATGGTGAAAAAACAACCATATGATAACGCATAGTCCTCCTCCTAATCTCTCGCGCGTCGATTCTCCTCATGCGTACTGCGGCGTATAGATTCTCATTGACATGGAATTGGATTGTGGTGTCGAATGGAGAAAGTAGGATGGAGATCCTTATTAGAAAAAGGATAATTGTAACATAAAAAATGTGGACAACATAACGAATGAAGATTGTTTTGCGCTTTAATCACTTTGGAATATGCCGATTGACAACGCACATGATGATCGTGAGGCTAAATGGAAAGCTGGATATGCTCTACGCATATATAGCATGAATGCGTGTGCAATTTTGGCTTGTTTAAAAACTATTATCTGCAAAACAAATTCATATATCAGACATATTTCCAAAGATAACAAAATTTCTTAGTAAAACCACAAAATAATAAAAATAAAACAAGTCTTGCATAAATTCCAAATGCGTTTGTACTTGGGGTTGAATAATAAGATGTATGACAAGAAATATGTCAAAAAGGTGACAAAATAGATTCCAAAAGAGTAAATTACAAGTCGATAATAGTGACAAAACCGGGATTAACACTCCCCCAAACTAGAGAGATGCCACGTCCCACTCAGCAAAGAATGGAGTTAGGAAGAAGGCAAAGCTGCATCAGTAGTTGCCTTCGACTTAGCTGATGAAACAGGGGATTTAAATTTCAATTTTTTGGCTTGTACTTTTAAAATAGCACACCTCTCTTGTCGAGAGTCATGTGAAGAAGTAATGGCCTTGTTAATATCCTCAATGGCCTTGAATTGTATACACAAATCCATGTTCTCTTGGCGAAGACTATTAATCATCTTGGCATATTCCTCATCTCAACTTGTTGATCATGCCAATTATTGAGTTAGTTGGTCTATAGTAGGCTGATGAGGAGTGCATGGTTCTGTGGGCTACTTGGATTCTGGAGGTGGACTCAATTCCCTGGACGGTGTCTCAAGATCAACAAAGGGGATTTGTCTTTTAGGCTCATGCCTTGGGCAGGTGTGCGGACAGTATCACAAGCAACATCTTTGAGCAATTCAACTGAAACATTGGCCAATGTGAACAAATGTGAATCAGTGATGGGTTCATCTACTTTGGCCATGTTTTCTGGATGACCAATCTGAATGATGGGCTGAACCATGGTCTATACAATGGACTGAAAAATGGACTGGAAAGAATTTGCATTCTGGTTCCTGGTGTGAACTTGAGGAAAAGGTAAAAATTCAGCAGACACAAGTTTGATAGGGGTAGGTGAATGGGAAGGGTAACTTTCCTCTAGTATATCTCCATCAATGTGCACAATTTTGGGGATTTTATTCTCTGTGGAAGGGGTTTGACTAGATTCACATTTACGATCTTTCCTAGGGCATTTTCAAACATTTAGGTGAGGGTTAAGGACTTTAAACATGAAATTATCCCAAGTTTGATTCCTCTCTTTGAACTAATGCAAGATTAGGATCTTAATCAAGCTGTGGTGATACAAGCTACCCCTAGGATTGATTGTATTCTTCCTAACTTGACTCGACATTTTCTCCAATCTTTTGAGGAAATCAAATGGGAAATTGAGGAATTGCTGATTAACAAAATGTGCTAGTAAGCGAAGATAACAAGCTTTGAACACATTAAAATTACCCTCGCAAGTTATAAGGCGGATGATGATTATCAGAGGGTTGAGGTATTCTGACTTAATCTGTTCTCGGTGAAATCCTTTAGCACTTGCAACATGTTGGTAACTCAGGTTAAGAGCAAAATCATAGGTCGACCATGGAAGAAACAAATTTTTATGCCAACGAGTGCCTTCTCTTGGGAGATTAGTCGTGACTGCAATGGTCTCTTCAGTTACTAGAAAAAGGAGATGACCAACCCTATCCATTTTACCATCAAATCCTTTCACAAAAATCAGCAAAATTTATTCGGCATACCCCTACAAAAGATGGAGAAATGGGTTCCATCCTACTTGTAAGAAAGTCTCCCTACATTCTCGAAATTACGACATTCGGAACAAACCCTGATAGATTTGGGGATCAAGACGATTAGGCATTGTTCACACATAGGTGAAGATGTAAGGTTTATAGAGGATACATGATAATGGTGACTAAACAGCTCCGCAGGGACAAAGGTAAGTCAGGGCGACATAATGGAATGAAATACACAAAGGCGTCAGTTTAAAACATGATCCATTCAAGCGATTGAACGATCACGCATAGAGACATGGCACGTTTAAACAATCATGCCATCATGGCAAATATTGAATCATGTTCCATCAAAAGGATGCGTGTGTTAATGAATCCATAGGAATTGGTAAGTTCAACCATGTCCAAAGTAAACATTGGATAGGTTGAATACATTACTCAATACAATTCCATAAAACGCATTCAAAATCATAAAAACTTGAATTAATGAGATGATATATCACTTGATGGTTTTCGTGTGTAAATGGGTAAGAGGATAAAGGTAATGATAGTTTAATGATGATTGAAAAGATCCTACAATCATATCACATCCATATAGAGTTTAAACAAGATCATATTATGTCAAAATTGTAATCAATATCATAGGTTGAAATTAGTCCTCATGGGGTCATAATACTTTTGTAAGCATGTGGATGTGATTTAATAATTATGGGTACAGTTCAGCTAATTCAACTTTTTACCCAAAAACAAAAATAAGCTAACACCTTAACACACTTAACCATTGGTGCTATAATATCACGGTTTTCATTCGGATAGTCATTTGGCATTTCATTCGGACCGGCATTCGACCCTTCATATGGATTTTTTGTAAAAATATACGCTTTACTGAAACTGACTGCTGCTAACTATGCAGTAAAATTTCTGGGCTGTAAGCACACAATATGATGATCTAAACTAGATTTATTAAACCTTCATTTCATTTTCCTTCACAAATTAAAACAGTCTTTCGTTAATTGCATTATCCTGAAAAACATCTAAAAAAATATACACTTTTTTCATAAATAAACTAAACTTTTCTATAAACATTTAGAAAGTAAAAACAATTCTAATCTTCCCCCAAACAAAAAGTATGGCATGTACTCAAGCCATCAAACAAAATCTGATTGAGTTCCAAATAATATAACAAATAGTTGTAAAAATATTTCTATTATTAGTAAGAAAAAGAAATACTAACTGGTAAATGGAGATGATTCAAATATGTATTTCCATCAAGAATAACAGTGCTTAAGAAGATTATACAAATAACGAGAGTACAATTGATGTGAAAAATTACATAGAAGAAACTAGTCATCCATGCCTCATTTTAAGGATATCCTTTCATCCAAAGAATCTTTTAAGTTCACCCTAGAGTTCATGAAATTTCTATAGATATGGGTCCCATTTCTAGAATAACCATATCCTAGATATTAGTGAATTAGATGATAGATTCCCAAGTCCAACTTACAGCCATTCTTGAATGACATGATGAAGAATTGACCTAAACATGTATTGTTATTTTTATTCTTTGTTTGTTTAGTCTCTTTTGTTTTATGAACCATGTGCATAGTAATGTATTAACCATACCTCTTTTACCGGATATTTCCTCGCTGCTAGCAGGCTTGTTTAGTACCCCGACGGATTTATTTTGGTACAATGCAAGCATAGCCCTGCTACCAGCAAGCCTGTTGAGTACCTCGACGGGTTTACTTGCACTTACCAAGCTTCTTTGTTTAAAGATATTACTTATCATGGACCTACTGCTAGCAAGCCTATTCACTACTCCGACAGGTTTTCTTTGTATATAGGTTTCTTTTTTTAACATGTTGAAGCTGGTTGGTACTTAGAGTGAGTTAATCTTTCTAAACACATAATTCATATTTTTTTTTTAACGTGAACCTTATAAGTAAAGAAACATTTATGATGGCCTAAATTATAAATCATGTCAAAAGATAATAACTTAAATTTGTTCTTGGACTACTCAGTCTATCTTCTTCATAGAAAAGAAGTAATGTTCCTCACAAACAAGAATTTCACTTATTCTTGAGTTTTCTCAAAAATCCTTAAGAGACAAGTTTTGATAATGAGTACATGAGGAACGAGTAGTCCTTAGGTGTTAAATAGAACTTTGAATCACATGATGATTAAAATAGGTCTTAAGCAACTGTTTTAATGATAAGTCTGAAATATACATATCTAAATCAATCGCCATAAAAGCATAAGGAATCATCAAAGAAAGTGGGTAGGAACAATATAGGGAATATTTTAATTTCATTATAACTCCCTATTTAAAAAAAAAATAGGATGAATTATAAGTTCTTAGAGAACTTCCCTTTTTAGGCAACATTTCATGGGTTGGTTAAAGAAACAAGGTTCTTATAATCAAACTGCAAAAGCCACTTGTTATATGATTCAAATTTTATTCACAACAAAAAACATATACATCGAGAAAAAGTCATATAAATTTGATCAAAGTTAAGATAAAGGAAAAGAGCTTTCCTGTTTTATTTGACAAAATTCCATAAGTTGATTATACAACCAAATTCCCTGCATAAATTTAGTCAGCTTATCAGAAATGAATTTTATTTATTAAAGAAATAAATATATATTTACATATGTACATAATAACAACACAAAATAGTTTAAGAATCAGGAGGAGGAGGAATGACTTCCTCTTCAACCAGCTCCATCTCCTTTTGTTGTAAGACATTCTTCACAAAATATTGTCTAGAGATTGGTTGATGATAAAGTATAATTCTATGTCCATTTACGACAAAGGAATTTTGCGAATCATCAATTATCTTAATCTATACTAACCCATTATCGAAGGTTGTAACTACCTCATATGGACCCATCCAACAAGTAGTTAATTTTTCTTTGAAATTGTTATACCTTGAGTCGAATAGCAATGCCCAATCTTTGGTATTAAACTACTTTTTCTTAATAAATTTGTCATGCCATTTATTTCGTTGATTTTGTATTAACATTGTCCTTTGGAGTGCATCTTGCCTAATCTCATCTAATTTGTTAATATGTAATATTCACTATTTTTGTGCCTCTTCTAAATCCATACCTGATTGCACAACCATACAAAAACTATCAACTTGGAATTCAGTAGGTAAAAGGACTTGTTTCCCATTTACTAACTCATAGGGTGTATGTCCATTAATGTTTCTCCAAGTTATTCTATAGGCCCAAAAATCCTATGGGAGTCTATCTGCCCAATCTTTATGATGTAGTTGAATAGTTTTGGTTAAGATAGCTTCCAACACCTTATTGGTTGATTCTACCTGGACATTGGCTTGTGGATGGTAAGGTGAGGATTTGCAATGTCGTATGCTATATTTCATGGTAATTTATTTCATTAATTGAGAAGGGAATTGAGAACCTTGGTTAGTGACAATTTCTCTAGGCACACCAAACCGAGTGAATATCTCTTCATATATAAATTATACCACAGATTTCTCTATGGACCTAAACAAAGATTTAGCTTCTACCCATTTGGTGACACAGTTCATGAAAACTAGGATATACTTCTTTTTATGGAACATGGGAGAGATTGGTCCTACAAATAATGAGCCCATTTCTCAAAAGGCTCAATCATGACCTGAGACCGTAAAGGCATCTCATTCGATGACATAGGTCTACCCATTCTTTGGAAACTATCACATCCCCTAACATACCTGGAAGCATCCTTAAAAATTCTTGGCCAATAATAACCAGAATGCAACACTTTGTATGTGGTCCGCTTGTCAGAAAAGTGTCCCCCAAACGACCCATCATGGCATGCATAGAGGATTTCTGTCATCTCGTCCTCCATTACACATCATCTAATAATAGGATCCGGCTCGGTATGAAAAGGTTCATTATCAACCAAAGAGTAACTAGAACTCTGGATGATAATTCAACGTGTCTCATGAGGAGACAAGTGGTTTGGTAATTTCCAAGTTGCTAAATAATTAGCAATGTCTGGAAACTAAGTGGTTTGAACAGAAACAACAAATAGATGTTTGGCAGGGAAAGTATCATCAACAGATTTAGCACCACCATCATGTTTAATGCAAGAGAGGAAATATGCTACCAAATTTTCTTTACTAGGTCGATCGACGACAGTGATATTAAATTATTCTAAGAGAAGAATCCATTGGGTCACTCTACCATTGGTAATTGGTTTATTCATAAAAAATCTAATCGTAGAATGGTCTGTATGGAAAAAAACTTCATATTCGGTGATGTAATGGAAAAACTTAATCATAGAGTAGACTACTACCAAAAAACCCTTCTTAGTAACAGTGTAATTTAGTTCGGCATGCGTTAGATTTTTGCTAATAAAATATATGGCATAAGATGCTTGGCCCTCTTTTTGACCAAGAACTCCTATGGACATGTCAGAAGCATCAATGGATATATGAAAAGGAAGGGCCAATCAAGGGCCCTAAGTATTAGTGCCACTGATAGCTTAGCTCTTAATACCTCAAAAGTGCTTTGACATGATTCAGTCCATTGAAACTCTATATCCTTCATAAGCACTTTAAACAGTGGTGCAGCTATTTTAGTGAAATTTTCAATAAAACAACAGTAGTACCCTGCATGACCAAGAAAGATTCTAACTTCCTTTTGAGTTTTTGGAGAGGGTATACTGACAATTAATTCTATTTTAGCAGGATCCACCTTGATCCCTTGGGAGGAAACATGATGCCCAAAAACTATGCCTTTTGTTAAAAGCATTTTACATTTTTCATGACTATGGGCTAGATTTGTCTCTTGACATCGGATCAATAACTTTTCAAGATTATTAAGAGCTTCTTGAAAGGTATTACCATAGACTGTAAAATCATCCATGAACACCTCTACACAGTCATGTATAAGATCAACCAAAATTCCTAAAACTGCACGTTGAAAAGTTGCAGGTGCATTACATAACTCAAATGGAAAAAATCTATAGGCATATGTCCCCTAGGGGCACGTAAAAGTAGTCTTAAACTGATCCTCGGGTGCTATCAAAATATTATTTTATCCACTATATCCGTCGAGAAAAGAAAAATATTGTTTACTGAACAAGGTATTGAGTACTTGGTCAATGAAGGGCAAAGGAAAGTAGTCCTTAAGCATGGCTTTATTCAGTTCTCGGAAGTCAACAAAAATACGCCATTTCCCTATAACTTTTTTTGGGACTACCACTAGAGGAGATACCCATTTACTATCTGAAATTGGGTAGATGAAACCAACATTAAGGAGTTTTTGTAACTCTTCTTTAACTATGTCCTTCAAAGCAGGGTTCATCCTCCTTTGAGACTGTCTTATAAGGGGTACATTGGTATCCATGTAAATATGGTGAATACAAGTGTGAGGGTATATAACCTTCATGTCAGTGTATTACCATGCAAATACTCCAGATTGAATTTTAAGGACTTTTAGCGACTGTTCTTGTTTAATCTTGGTTAACCTTGCATTTATGTGTAAAACTTTTCCAGGGCTAACTTCACAAGGCATGGTATAAGACCCTATATGCTATTCAATTGCAAATACACATGATGTATTCATGAATGTTGAGAGGGCCATATTTTCTTGAAACTCATCCCCAAAAATTTGATCGAGTTGAGCAAAATACTGAAGAAAATCTATACAAGTTGTTGAAGAGACAAATTGGTTTAACACATTCTCAATAGTCTTCTCCTGAAGTGCCCAGGAGTAGTCATTAGGAAAGAAAAGATATTCAATATTTTCATCCCCAAAGGTGTAGTCTAACCAACAAAAGGTTTCAGTCACATGTTGTGCTGGGGGGTATAAAACAAGTTTTTGTGTGGACAACCCATTAGAAATCATCATTTCCCCATCCCTACATCCTATGGAGGAGTTAGTGGTAGCCAACCATGGTATTCCTAGTATAATAGGATTTCCTTTAGAAGGATCCTTTGATTCTACTACAATTAAATCAACAAGATATTCCCATGAGGCTATCAATACAACAATGTCATCCAGAACCCCAACAAGTTTTACCGTAGTACGGTCTGCTAATTCTAGAATTGAAGGGGTCGATCAAAGAAATTGTCCCAACTGTAAAACTTCTAAGACTACGGTGGTCATCATATTAATAGCCAATCCTTAATCAATAAGTGTATTTTCTATGGAAGTATTATTTACGATAACAATTACTACTGGACTTCCTGGGTTTGTATACATTGCAATTCTAGACTGGTCAGTCATACATTCAAACATTTCTCCTATAACATGAATAGTGGGGAGTATTTTTTTTTCCTTCCTAGTTTCTTAATGCAAAGTTCCTTTATTACTTTACTGTAAATCCGTATATCCTCAATAGCTTTTAATAGAGGGATCTTGACATAGACATTTTTTAATTCATTTAGAATATCATACTCAGGATGGATTACATGTTTTCCTATTTCTAATCGTTCTGGAAATGGAGGGATTCTTTGTTCTTGAGCTAGTTCTTGCTGGGGATGGGTATGCACTGGAATTTTCAGCACATCCTACAAAATAACATCATTCATGACTTCATCGAGATCATGTTCTTCATTCTCTTCATGAATGATGAATGATGACTTGGATCTGTCATTCACAACTCTTCCATATCGTAATTGTATCTCATGTACGGGTACAGTTGAAATAAAATAGGATGGAAGAGTTTGCAACTAAATTCTATTAAGAGCTTGAGTTGACTTATTATTTCGGTTAGGTATCGGTTGTGCAGGTAAAAATGTATGTCACAGAGGGTTTGTATTCTGGAAATGATGAGGTTGTTGTGTAATAAGGGGAACTAGAGGCATAAACCCTCGTAAAAATTGTTGGGTATTGGCTGAGTGTGGAGGATACAGATGACTAGGTGCAGAGATAGGTGGTGGCTGGGATAGGAATTCCCCCTCCACCCCTTTAGCCAATACTAATGCTGAGTAAAATGAGGAGGAGGAGGATACAGTGGTGGCCAATGCTGCCAATTTGAGGTGTTTCATTATTAAGATGGTTGGTAGGGTTGGTAATAAGGTGGGGGCTATGGTGACAAATTATGATTTGGTGGCTGGTCCCTTCGTTGGCAAGAAGGCTTCCTAAAGGTTTTTCCATTGTCCCCACTTTTATATATGGCTTGTGACCCAGGTAATGATGGGAAATTGTCTGTTGGATGCTCCTATGTACAGATTCTACATATGGAGATGTTATTTAATGGGCATTCCCATTGGGAATGTTTAGTCCTACATCTGAGACAGAAAATGCTCATCACTGCATGTTCCTCTTCTTTCCTTTTCTAAGATTATAATGCATCTAGCTGGGAACCCATTGCTCCTAAAATATCAATTTTGAAGTTTTCCAATATGTTTCCTAACTCTATCCGTGTAACTCCTCCAGTACTAGGAGTGTTTCCTTTTAGATTTCTATTGTAAGGTTCCCAAATATTTCTCCTAACTTTCCCCCTACTTCTAGAGTAATTTCTACACATATCCCCAATTTGTGCAAAAGGTTTATGAGAGATATCGCTGGATGCCATGATATTGAGGTTTTCTACCAGGTCTTCTGATATCCCTATAAGAAAGAGGGTTCGTACTGCATCTTCTCGAGGGTCATTATATTTGGATTTATGTAATATATAAATAAATATCTCGAGATAATATTCCAAGCTATCGTCTTTGAGTTGTTGTATCTTAAAAATATCTTTTCGAGATTCTCTTGGTTTGCAATACTCTTGGTATTTCCACAAGAAAGTGGTTTTCCTGTCTTTCCAAGTTTTGATACTATATTCTCCTAATCCCATGAACCATATTAAAGTAGATTCTTTCAGTGTAGCAGGGAAAATTTTTAATTTGTAAGCATATTGTAGATAGTTATAGCTTATACAGAGGATGTCAAACTCAAACAAAAATGTGTCCAGGTCTTCATTGCTTTTTCCGTAGAAAGTAGGTAAGGAGGAAGGAAGGATGTTATTCATATTTACATCCTATTCGGTGTCTAAAATAGGGAACCTGAAGGTAGCATTAGTTCAATTCTCTCCTTCCCCTTCATCATTTCTAACCTCGTCATAATATTCATTTTCTCCCCATCTCTCCATGTAATTTTGATTCTTAAAGAGTGTGTACCTAGGAGGATCCTTCCGAGGTGATAATGGGGCATCCCAATGTTCTTTCTTAGGGGAGATCTTCCTTTGATCAACTATGTTTTTATTATATTCTATAGGGATGGTAGGTGCTACTATGCAGGTTTCTATGTGTGAAATAATTGTATTTGTTGAGATGCCAAAGAGAGCTTGTACCTGAGTAGGATCAATGAAATTAATGAAGTTAGGATACCCTACTAGCAAGAAAGTTGTATCGTTTGGTTTCTGCACTAGTGGAGGGTTGAGGACTTCCAAATTTTGACCCTCTTGAATTTCTTCAGCAACGGGATCCTTAGGACTTCGTGACAAGATTTCTTCACCTTCTATGGATTCTCCTATAAATTATTTAGGTTTCCAAGTAGAACAACTTCCTATGTGTGCTCTCCGATACATTTCTACTAAGTTAGTGGTTGGGTTGTTTCATCCCCCGTAAAGGTTAGTAGGAATTTTAATAATTTTTTAGCAACTAGTTCTAACATATATACCCTTTGAATCTCTAGGTCTGTTGATGAAAAGCTAAACTAAAAAGAAAACCTACAATACTACTATGACTGCTAGATTTGGGGGTGCCTATTATAATGTATGCACAGGTTCTTACCTCTTGTCTTACCTCTCCCCCACCACTAGCCTATTTCTAAAGTTCACAAGGGAATTCTACTTATTCTACCTTACAAAACAACTCCCCGGAAACATCACCAAAAATGTTGGGTGTTATATTGTCTTAATCAATTCAACAAATATTTAATTATCGACCGAGGTTGGTAAAATTAGAGTTGACACAAAGTATATGTGAAGATAGAGGGGTACCTAGGGTGTCGTGGAAATATTTTAACAAAGAAAAGATCGAAAGATATTTCAAAATGAAAAACCAAGTCAAACTCCAGAAAGTTCAACTACTGAGATAATTAGGAAAACTAAGACTAATAGATTAGAGTAGTATCAATCTATACTTCTCTACTCTATACACAATAATTGAGAAGGATATGTAAACAATACTTATTCTAAGAAAGTAAAACCTATTAATTAGCTATTCAACTTCTTATCCTAGGAATTAGAAAGCTCATAAATAACTTTAGAAACTAACCACACAAAGAATGATATTACCGGAAACAAGATTACAACTACTAGATATAGTCAAGACTTTTGACAACTAAATTATGCATGCAACTAAAAAATATGTAATCATTAAGATAAAATATCTATTTCCACTCTCCTTGAGGATTCTGAGGATGTGCATTCATTGTGATCGGGATTGGAGAGGGACGTGCATCAAAATGGCTTTCAAAAGAAGTAAAGAAAATGAATGGGATTAAATCTAACTTAACTTCTACAAATATATGCAAACTAAGGAATGTCCAATTACAGGTGATAGTAAACATTGTGATTTATTCCATAAGCAAATGACTTTAACGGGAAAGATATTATGAACAACTAATCTCTTAATTAAGAAACAAAAACTCTTTTACCAATTACTTGAAAGTTAAAGGTATACTACTCTTATATGAAACATGTGTGAGGAAAATATGACTTAGAAACAAGTAGAAAAATTAATAATGAAAACTCCTCTAAATCATATTCTACGAATTTTTTCAGTAATCACACAGTGAAGGAGACAGGTCCTATGCTATGATCAATTTACAAAGTACTAGTGTGCTTCGCTAGAAATTAACATGTCTAACCCTAAACTCAATATACACAAAGATGAATTAACTAAACTAGAGATATAATTACCAAATGTTACAACAATAATGAATGAAGAAATCAGAAACAAAAGAGACAAAACAAAACACAATTCAAAACATACTAAGGTAAAAGGAGATGAAAGATAGGGATGGAACTTGATAGATACTTTAAATGATATATACTAAGTTCCTAATTATAGATATAACCATTGTATAATTGCAAAACATAACATAATTCAAAATCCAAAGAAACAGAACTTTAAACAGGTTTAAAACAGAATGGGAAATATTAAAGGTTGTACAAAGGGTTGAATGACAGTCTGAATGGATGGTCCAAATGACATTTCGTATGAGGAAAAAAATGGATGGATAGACTTAACATAATGGACCTTAATGAGATGCTTTTTAACCTCTAGAGCCACTAAGGCATCTTGACGTTGCTCATCAAGCTGGTATAAGTGGACCAAACTCTCTTCCAATGTGGAAATCTCTCGTAAAAGCTCCACAACTAGCTTCAAAGAAGGGATTTCACATTCAACCAATAATACTGACTCCACCCCATGCATAAGCTAAAAGGGAGAAAAGTCAGTGGCATTCTTGACCGTAGTTCTATAGGCCCAAAAAAAGTAGGATACAACATGATATGCCAATTATTCTTGCTCTGTACGATGGTTCATTGGAGAATGGAATTAAGTGACTTGTTCACTACTTCAAATTGTCCATTCGGTTGAGGGTAACAAGAAGAGGAGTGCTCTTTATTATATCCTAACTTTGGAGCCAACTCTTCCATCATTTTGTTTTGAAAGTGCTTGCCATGGTTAGTGACAAGCTCTCTAGGAATGCCAAACCAGGTGATAATCTTGTTAAATATGAAATGTGCAGCCGTCTCACCATCGAATTTAACTGTGGGCATAGCCTCTTCCCATTTTGTGAAGTGATCGATAGCCACAATAATATGATGGTGCCCCCCAGTCGAAGCTGGGTTGCAATCCATAAAATCAAGCCCCCACTTGGTGAAGGGACCGTCGGTGACAATAGGATGTAAAGGGGCAGGACGCGAGTGCATATTACGTGCAAACACCTGGAAAGGGTGGCACTTCTTGACCGCATTAACGCAATCCTTAAAGATGGAGAACCAAAAATAGCCCGATCTTAATATTTTTTGGGCTGTATAAATCCAAGATAAATGACCACCACATGCCCCTCTGTGGAAACCATTAAGCATGACCTCAGCCTCATCATGAGTTAAACAACGGCGTAAAATGGAATCCAACCCATGGTGGTACAAAGTATCATCCAATATGAGGTAGTTCTTCGCTACATGACGTAGTCGTTGTCGCTCATCCCGTGAGAGATGATTAGGGACCTTCAATGTTTGAAAATACATGATAATATCCCCATACCAAGGGTCCATAGTTGATGTGAGGAATATATGCTCATCGAAAAAAGAATCCTCATAAACCTCCTCTTCCTCCAAATTTGGGAAATATGATATCAGCTCAGAAAAGATTAATGATTTCTTTGATTTCGTCGAAACGAACTCGGGATCAAACTCTTGCAGAATCACAATCCATTTATTATATTTTCCCCCAATTATCCTTGTAGTGAGGACGAACTGAAATAGATTGATGTGAGCTACGACCAAAGTTTGGCGAAAGAGGATGTAATGTCTCAAATGTTGAACCACGTGAACGGTGGCTAAAGATAGCTTCTCCACATGGGAATAATGAAGTTCTGCATCAATAAGGTTTCAGCTCAAATAATATATGACATGCTCATGGAGCTCCCCATCCTCTTGAACCAATACCATACCAACCGTCTCCTAATATGCGGCCAAATAAATCAAGAAATCACAGCTATAGTCTAGTGGACTAAGCACGGGGTCCATTGCTAAGGCTTTCTTAAGAGCATCAAAAGACTCTTGGGCTCACTCATCCCAGTAAAAAGGGGTGTCCTTATTCAACAGATGCATGAAGCCTTTATTCAAGTTGGAAAACTTTACCATGAACCTTCACAAGATGTTTTCCATACCTTGTAAACATTGAAGGTGTTGAATGTTACGTGGGGGAGACAATTGAAGTATTACCTCAACCTTCAAGGGATCGACTCTAATACCCTCCTTGGATATGATGAATCCTAGTAAACAACCAACTTTCACACAAAAGATGCACTTATGAGGATTTAAATGAACTTGATAATGACGGCATCATTCGAACACTAATCACAAATGGTAAGGATGGCACACTCTCAAACGAAAGTGAGCAGCAAGATAATCCAAATATACTTCAATAGTTGTTTTATGATCGTTAAAGATTAGCTTCGACATTTTTAAGGCCAAAGTGCATCTTCTGATATGCAAAAGTTCCCCAAGGAAAAATAAATGCGGTCTTTTGTTGATCCTTGGGTTTAATTTGTATCTGATTACATTAAGAAAATCCATCCATAAAATAAAATACATCACTTCTTGCACACTCATCCAAAATTTTATCAATAAATGGTGTAGGAAAATTATCTTTAGGACAGGCTCGATTCAAATCATGGAAATCAGTGCATATCCGGATCACTGCCTGCTTCTTATCCATCGAAATGGGATTTGAAACCCAATCCGTCAAGGCAACAGGATAGATAAAACAAAATTTGAGCAGTTTCTCTATCTCAGCTTAATGGCGGGTGCTTTCCTAGGATTCACAGCACGTAAATATTGTCGAACTAGTTTTGCATCTAGATAGGTCTTGATTTTTTGTTTGACAATACGAGGGTATATACCTAGAATTTATTCATATGAACAAGAGAAGATATCATGAAAATCATTAAACAACTAGGTATACTGTTTAATCTCATTGGGGGAACAATCCACCCCAATGTAGATGTTTTCAACCTTACCAGGATCACGAGAAATGTTGATAGGAATCATTGGTGACAGGTTAGCCATGTTCCCTTTAGACATATGACTAGGAGAGCTTAATGGGTCCACGTGGCTACCAATTTTATCACTTAGAATCACCCTAAAGTGATCACACTCTAAGCGATCAAGCTTAGGAAGGAAATACGATCTATGGTGCAACTCTTCCCAAGGTTGTTCAATCCTAGAAATGGCCTGAAGAATAGCTCCATCTGACGAAAAAACATCATCAAGGTAGTCGTGAGAGTGAGATGATTCTACTTCCCATGCAAGAAGCACATAAGGGTCCTCCTCCTATATCTACGAAGAGGAAGGACTAGGAAATACAACATGATCAAGATTCGCTTGATACGCCACCATTGTTGCAGGAAATGACACGTCTATCTCGACAGGCATACTTGAAGTACTTGGTGAAATAATAATCCAAGGATCTTCCATATGAGTAGTGAGAAAGGATACCAAATTCGACAAGGATGAAGCCCCACCAAGACTAGATCCAATCATAAGAATGGGCGCAGGAAAACTAAAGGTTCCCATGAGATAAGGATACATACCTACACCCACATTCTCAGTTGTCAGCTGAGAATGGTTGAAAATTGGGATAGAATCTCTCGACGATGCTTTTACACTCAGATTCTGGAAAGAATTTAGATAAATAGTAATGATGTTCCCATTAAAGGGAGAGAAAACCACTCAAAATAGGGAAGAATCTAAATATTGCATATCATACATCCAGTCCCTACCCAACAAAAGATTGTAGTCAAGGGGCGCATCAACCACCTCGAATTCGATCGCGGCAGTCCTCCCTCCCAATTGGACCTCTAGAGAAGGAAGTATACCATGCAGCCGAAAGGACCTTCCATCGAAAGCAGTCAACATGCTGGAAGACTTAGACAACGTGGGAGAACATTAGAGGAATTTTGGGGTCTAAAATGGGCCTCCTAAGGAAAATAATAAAATAATAGTTAAAATAATAAAATAATGGTTAAAATAATAAAATAA
>LPNX010848398.1:675246-701511 GCA_001517045.1 Pseudotsuga menziesii
AACCCTTCCAACATGACAAAGACATCATGGAAGTGACAACACCTTCATAAATAACAGTATGCATGATGGTGTTGTTGAGACACTCTACATGAATCAAAAGAGACATATAGTAAGGAAAGCGAGCCTGGATTCCACGAGTTTTGAATTTGATCATGGAAGAAGAGCTATCATCACTAACCCCAAGAGTAGAGAACAAGGCATTTCTTTATGAAGGACAAGTCTGAAGCACTTCTAATGGGGAAATCATGTTAGCACTCAGAATGTACCCAGGTTGTAAAAGGTAAATCCCAAGGTAACAACAAAAACAACTTTAGAAAGAAACTGGCTTTTATTTCCTGAGAGGGATCTCTCAAATACAGATTTAACAAGGCCAGACATAAATCAACGCTTAAAGATTATATAGATGGTTGAAACAATACATATAACCATTGGGGAATGGAGTCACACATACATAAAAATATTACAAAGACATATTCATGAGATTTTATCAGGGGCAAGATAACCATTCAATCACAGTCATTCATTTAATTTCAGGTGGGGCAGAAGAGATAATGAACAGTCCATCAATACAGAGCATCAATAGATGAGTTCTATATCAACTTTAGTAGAAACATTCATAGAATATCTGAGACAATGATTAGAGCATAAATAATATGAATTCCAACCATTCAACACTATGTTCCAGATACGAAGAAAACAAAATGGAGTGAAACACTGGAAAAACAATCACAAAGGAAGGGAAATACAGACTGCAATGTAAACAGCACAAGAATCTCTGATAACCGCATGCATTCAGCTTTGTTATTCAAAAATATTTGTCTTCAAAAAATATTCATCAACAAGATGGGTTCCAACCCCCATGACATAAAGTAAATGCAGTTATATACATAAATAATTTCTTCTTCCAAGAATATTTATAATTGAATAACCTGCTTAATCAAAGTCTTGTAACTATATTCCTAACTCCTAGGAATAAACTACTTGCTTCGATCCTAACAGATTATTAAATTAAAATCAACTCGGTAACAAGGCCTGTCTAAGAAGCTCCTCAGCACGCAACACCTATTTTCATGAATGAAGGATGTACTTTGTCTTTCCAAATCTTTCTATGGCTCTCCATTGCTCCACGCTTGGAATATCATATTCAATCATCTCCCGAATAGACACCTCCAGCTCCATGTAGGATTCATAAGACACTTTTGGCAACCCTCCCCTGATGATCAGGAATTTCTGTAATATCTCAAAATATTTTGTCAGCTTATCTACAATGACTTTCCCTATCAACCCTTTTTCCAAATCATCAAATTTAGAATGATCCATACGGCTTCGTACCAACAGGCTGTGATAATGCTCTTGAGAAAACATCCGTCCCTCCTCGTCCCAAAAGGAAGGAAGGCCATCTTCAAATAATTATTTAAAAGCCTATTTGAATTCATTAACCTATGAGATCATTTCATCAGCTTTATCTTGTACTATCTTTATTAGATGATGTTTATGAATGAACCTTTTTTCCCACAGTACCATTGCCACTCTGTCTTTGACTCCTATGTCATGTAATTTTTGGTATGTTAATGAATTTAATAAATTTAATGCATTCTGAGTTGTGCCAAGAGGTTTCCTCTCCATAGTTTCATTTACTAACTCCAGTCTTTGATTGGCCAAATTGATCAATATGCTTTTATCATCAATGAAGTTCAAATACTGCCTGAACTTATTAATTTCTACGGATAATGTATCCCAAATTATGTGCTTTTCTCCCTGGAGAGGACCCTTTCCTATGTTCCTTTCTTTCAATTCATTGAATTTCTTCTATATCTGACTTTTATCTTGCAATATCTTATTCTTATTTTCAGTCACTTTGGCTTGCTCAGATTTGACTTTTTCATTCTCCTCCTTTAATTCTCTTATCTCTTCATCTTTCAGGTTGACTTGGGACATGGGACCTAGTAAGTCATTTGCAGAAAAATCATTTAAAGGTTTTTCAATGTTTACAGTAGTTAAGTCCCCATCAGTGGGAGTTTGGATCATTAGTTCCTCCATGATTTATTTTTCTTCATTTTGATCCCTTTTCAATAGTGAAATCTGTGCTATTAACTCGTTCCGTTCTGCTTGGCACTTATCCTTTTCTTCTTGTAATTTTACAGTCTTTCCTTTATACTCCATCATATCCTGATGAATCTTGTCCTTTTCCTCTTGTAATGCTAATAATTTGGATGATTGAACATGTTATGTAATTCAGATCTTCATCCTTTTCTTCAATACCTGGATGGCGTTGTCTTTTTCTTCTAGGAGTCTTTTAATTGCCTGGGTGTTACCTGTTTCAATTCCTGAGCTTATGATGTCTGTATTGAGGCCTGGAAATTCTCAGGCGACAACAGCAAGGGATTCTCCCCAGTCAACGTTCCCAACTAGCCCGTTGACTGTTTGGTATAGGGAATTCATCTGGTTTGCGGTCCGGATACCGTAGGTCAAGTAACAAAACAAAGGTTTTACCGGTTGCGGCCTGGCCCACCGAGTTTTTGTATTTTTGACTTAAAGTAGGAAATGCAAATGCCTAATTAACAATGAAGGATGATGAGGATGCGGGAAGCGTCACAATGTGATGCGCAGGTTCTTACCTCTCGTCTTAGGCTCCCAAGCCTCCCAATCACATATGTAGCCATGAAATGATACTAATTACCTATCTATCTATCCCCGGGGAGAAAATTGAATTTTATTATGAGTAATGTAAAGTGCGCATGCAACATAAAGAGAAACTATAGTTAGCTAATATTTCTTCCCACATTGAATGAACGAGTAAAGATATTTCACAACCAGATAGCCAATTGTTTATGAACAACATCCATTACTCATAGTGGAACTCTTCATAAAATAAACCAAAAAAACATTCATACAAGAACATAGGTTCAATAAGTTAGAACGGTCTCACAGTTAATGGACATAAAGCTGAAAATGAAATAGTTCCTCTTCAACAAATCCATAGCACAGCATTTGAATATTCCACTAAGCTTTCTCCAACAAGCAAACTGTAATTTTCTATTGCAAAAGGAAATAGTTCTTCTTACAATATGTCTTCACCAGTATCACTGGGGGAAAAACGCCCTTTCTCCTTCTAAGTCTTTTACATTTATACAAAAGGGTCAGACTGTTGGGCTGCCCAAAGTGACCTTTGGGCTTCCCAACCTCTCATCTCCCAACGTTCTACTTTTCGTAAATGTCTTACAAAATAGTTACAAATTAGAATAATGACCGATCCTTCATGAGGAGGGGCCCACTTGACTGTCTAGAAACTTCTTCCACGTTGCAGCTTCACTAGCGATGCCTTCAAAAGCACAAGGCTCCAAAAACTGAATATTTATCTCAAACTTCTTAGCTTGATTCTTGATAGCCTCGACCATGGATGTACTCAATCGAATCTGATCTTCCAAAAGCTGTACACTGACAGCTGGATGATCTACTTCGCTTCTTAAGATCAGATCATCCAGGGCTTTGATATCCTGTACCTTAGCTTCTTCCTCCTGGAATCTCTTCTACAATAGCTCCACAAAGGAATCATGATCTGGGAAAGCTTCAAGCCTCTCTTCAGTTTCTATCTGGCACCGGTTGTATGTAATGAGAAGTCTTCTGAAAAACTCTGTGCATAATCCCTTTGTCTTTTTTAATGCCTTCTTGAAGTCTTTAGCGGTGTTAGTAGCAAACTCCACTAGGTTATAGTCCTGTTTGAGGGCCTGTTGGTCTTTTGATGGTAACTCTGCTGGGGTTTCTTCATTGTTCTCCAACCTTGCCATTCATGCAGTTAGGACCTCTAGGACGTCCTGGGATCTGTCCACAAAGTAGGATGCAATTTCCAGGATCTCCTCCAATCGGCCATCGATCTGCAGTACTCTACATCTTTCTTTTTCAATAGCAGTCTGCAGCTGCAACATATTGGTTTTCTGGGTCAATACATGCTCCTTGAAAGGCTGGAGGTTAACCTGCTGTTCTCTTGCCACTTCCAAAGCAGTGGTCAAAGAAGAAATCTGCTCCTGATGTTCCTTTCTCAATTCTTGGGTGTCCAGATCATTGGCCTGCAAGAGGATCTTCTGCTGCTCTTCTAGCTCTTCCACCTTTTCCAGTAGTTGTTCCTTCTCACTCTTTAGATCTTGGCATTCCTTCTGCACTTTCTCTAGGGCCTCCTGTGATGTTTCCTTGACTTGCATTTCTACTTGGAGGGCCTGTACTTCAGCTCTTGAGGACTTCATTTCCCTTTGCACATCTTCATATTTCCTTTTGAGCCTATTGCTTTCTTCCCTCTCTTTCCTCAATGTATCCTTCAATTGAGCAGAAGATTTCTTGGATTGCTCTAAGTCCATCATTATCTTTCCTACATTATCCTCTGAAGCTTGGATGAATGCAGACCTGGCTCTTAGGGTAAATCTCGAATCTTGGTATGTTCCCAACATAACAGCTGTATCCGTTATCATTTTACCAGGTAGACCTTCCGCCTCAACTTTCCTCTCTGTCCTCTTTATTATTCTCTTTGTTTCCCTATGATAATATACAGTGTTGAAATTAGGGATTTCCTTTCCCTTTTCCTGCACAAAAGGGACCAGCTTGAGTGTGGGGACCATGGGTATGCTGGTAGCAGGTACTTGAGGGGTCTGAACCTCAGGGTTCTCCACCTCTTGGGTCTTCCCTGCTGCTGTTTCAGAAGCTGACTGCTGTGTCAACTTTATCCTTTCAGCTTCTTGCTTTTGGAGCTCCTCATCGATCTTTCTCTTTGCTTCCTCTGTTTCTTTTCTAGCTGCTTCCTCTGCTTCTTTGGTTGTTTCCTTTGCTTTCTCTGCTGCTTCCTGAGCAGCTCTTCTTTCTTCTTCTGTATGTAGCCTTTCTGCATCTTCTTTCGCCAACCTCTGGGCTTCTTCATCCCTCCTTTTGGCTTCTTCCTTAGCCTTAACCTGTTCATCCCCTTTTCCACCTTTGGTGGTAATTTTATTCATGAACCTTCTCTTTAGTGCAGTCATGTTCGGGGCATTCCGGAAGACAGATTCTTCCCTATCAAAATGGTGAGTATATTCGAAATGCACCTTGTTTTCTTTACAATGCTCCGCAACTTTACCGTGGGAGTCATTCCTGTGATAGGGCATCTCTCCAAAGTGGAATCTCTCTAGCTCCTCTATGAATTCACCAGCTTGTTTCACCTTAGTGAACCTGTAGCTTCCTAGTCAGAAAGGTAAGGGAGGATAAGCAGTCTTCTTGTGTTTGAACAGGAAACTGCCTATTCCATCCAGGAACACTTGTCTGACAGCCTCCTTATGGACAATGTAGTCAGTTGCATATTTTGGCAGTAGGGAAGGCGCTCTCGAGCCTCCAAACATTCTGAAGTACATGCCATGTTCGGTCAAATAGTAGTCTGCATGATCCACTATTACTCGCATGGCCTCTTCCGACATACAGTCACACTCTTTCTGGAAAATGAGTGTTTATAGTGGCATAATGAAGTGCTCACAGAATTCTCTGTAGTGGCTGTGGTACTGGTGTGCCCACAGTGGTCTATAAGCAGCATATACAGGCATTCTTTCCCGGTCCCAGATGCACCTGAGACCAGGGAAAGGCTGGTTGCACAATATGCAGTCTATCAGTATTGAACTCATATAGAATTTCGATCTTTTCTGGGACTCTCCTTCCAAGGCTGAGGTCAAGCAAGAAGAAATACTGCTGGATACCAGGCTGGCCCAATTGGAGATTTTCCCTTGGGTGGCTACATGGAAAATGATGGGTATCCACTCTAGCTTAAAGAATTTGCCATGAGCTCTCCCAAAGAACCTATTAATCATCAGAGCTATAAATTTGTAGGGAGCCCTCAAGCTCGTTGTATCATACTCACCCGTCGGTCTGTACCGGTAATGCTTTCCCTGCAACAACATTCTCTTAAGAGTCTCTACATTCTAATGCTATTCAGCCAGTCATCAGATAAGAATACTTGGGCTTCTGGCAGGTGATAAGCCAACGCCACATATCCAGGGCTAAATGCAGCATAGCCCTGTCTGTCCACATTTTCCAGAATCATTGTGGTTATATCTGCCCGAGGCAGAATCCAGCCAATTACCTCAGAGCATGGGAATAGCTCTAGCTTGGTGGCAACCTTCATAAGGGAAGATATTTCAATGTTTGCATATGTGGACTCTTCTTCTAAGCCCATGTCGGGAACTTCTCTTCGGGTAATCAGTCTATAGATTTCCCCCCACTGATACTCCGGCTCAACACCAGAAATACATTTAGTGTCTTCATATACGTATTATGTCTTGGTGACCACTTCTACTTCTGGCTCCTCTTCGACCACAGGGGCCTTCTTCTTTTGCCTCTTCGACATGGTGGACTCGAATTCTTCCTTCCATATGTGACATTGTATCATTAAGCAATTTAAGTTGTAGATATTTATATGACAGTGTGCAGCATTTTACTTCTTCTATATCAGCAATCAGTCAATGAAGCAAACTATATGCGTATATAGCTTGAAATAGCCTAACTAAATGTACAGCGTTCAGTGACTTAGCATGATTGACACTAGTTATAAGCAATAATATTATACAATCTACCATTGAAAATTCTGTCAATAAAATCGGGCGAAAAACATCTACATTAACATGCCCAAAGCTTCCGCTTTCTGCGGGTGCCATTATCAAATCACCGCATGGGACAGATAAGGGAAAACTATGTAAGCCCTGAAATGAAGCTTTTAACAACACTTCTACCCTTGCGATTTCTGCTTAACAAACTGAAAACCGTGACCCCTCCCCTCCACAAGTTAGGGTTTGAACTATGCGCGGAACAGTGCGGGGATAGGCTGGCTATTTGAGGATGCGGGTTTCTAGGGCGTGTTGGATCAAAGGAAAACCCCCAGTGCCACTATGGTGAAAAAATATGCGTCACGGCATACCCTCCTCCCCGGCCCGGGTTCGAAACTGAGCAAGAAATGGGTTGCGCGAGACCGCGAAGGAAAAAATGGCTAGGGTCTGAAGATGTGGGTGAAAGGGCACCCCCAAATGCTACAGAAAAGCACAAAACCCTCTCCCTGCAAACCCATCATTACACACTGGGTGGCTTGGTGCAGACGGCGTAACGACCGTCTGCACCAAACCCCCACCCCTTATGCGCGAGGCTGCAAATGAAAACTGTGGGTAAACTACTGCCTCGGGGTTAACATGCCCCACTCCATGGTCAAAAGAGTAAAAGATCCACCTATATAGGCGTCTAATTGAATGGGATGGGAAATACGGTCGGGGAAGCAAAACATCATAGAAGACCGCCAACAGTTCAAAAGGAAAGGGAAAAAGGAAGAGCCTACCTGGCAATACGATGAAAATGGCGGGTCGACGACGGTCAAGATTCCACAATTTCCACCTGGATGCAAGTACAGACCGGGGGTCCTTCACAGCTCATGAGAATGACACGCATGATAATGACAGTGCTCAACAGTCGAGGATAACAATAAAAAATATATAACCCCTTAACCCATATATATAGTCAACACCACGGGCGCGAAAAATATTGGACATCGAAGCGCTTTCTAATTGGAGGCTGAAAGCTCTCATCCTTCCGCAATGGCGAATGAAGACAGCGTAGATCCAACCACAGAGACACGCATGGCAGGAAAACTTAGAGGATCAGACGTCGGAGAGTTTCTGAATCAGAGGCTGAAAGCTTACTTTGCTCCGCAACAGCGGAAAGATGAACCAAAAAATACCTCCGCAACGGTGGGGACAACCGGGAGCAAAACCTGAATCGACAGAGAACTAATGACATATCGGCAAGATTGGCACTTCCATCATCCTCAACGGTGGAAAGGAAAAGACCTCGGGCAAGCGACTAAAAGCTGACGCGTCGGCTGGCGGATCGCTTTACACATCGGGCGTTAAACCTTTTTGAGAGCCGCAACGGTGGAAGAAAATAATAAAAAAACATTCGATGCAAAACCAAAAGGCATCCGACGTGAAACAAAGAAATCGAAAAAATAATCAAAGTCAAACCGAAAATCTGTCCGCAACGGCGGAAGAAGAAGTGACAATGGTTCCGATACAAAACCAAACCCCAGCCAATTTCGCCAATAGAATCGAGAGTAAAGTCAAAGTTTAAAACAAAAATCCATCCACAATGGTGAAAAAAAACATGACCAAAACCTTCCGACATAAACCCAAAAAGTAGCCGATGGATCGGAAGACGAAAACGCAGACTCACCCGCAATGGCGGAAGACGAAAACAACGACTCACCCGCAACGGCGGAAGATCAAAACAAAATACCTTCCGATCCAGTCCGGCTTCAAACGCAATTAAAGGAAAAGGTTTGATCAATCATTGAAATTCTTAATCATTTTAGAAAAATGGAAAACAACTGTAGATCAATCCAAGCATAAGAAAGTCTTTATGAAACGTTCTCAAACCAAATCCAAGAAGACAATCGAACTAATTCAAGCAAAAGGAGGGTCCTAAATTTTTTTGGAATTTTGGGAAATTTGTTGCAGCTGCAATAGTCTGCTTGTAGCTTTTTTATTTGAATGGAATTAGCTTTATTTTCAACTTTTTCATGTTTTAACTGAACTTCCAATTTGTCTACCAAAACTTGTAATTTATTAACTCTCATCATAGCATGCAATAAATCTGAATAAATAATGTCTCTCGTTTGTTTATGTAACTGTATTTTATCTGGAACACTAATCTTGTCTAGCCTCACTTCCATTTCTGACATCTTCTTTTCACTTACCATGGCCAATTTAAAAGTATTTCTTTCCACGTCCCGGGTAGAAATCAAGGAAGTCTTTGGATTATTTAAACTTCTCACCCGCGGGAGTAGATTCCTTGTCTCTTCTAGGGACTGCTTTCACTTCTCGACATAAATAGTCATAAGCTCTTCTTTAGACTTGAAAATTGGGCCTGATTCTGTATTATCTACACCTTCAAAAGAAAATTGACTCACCTGTACAGAATTTGTAGGAACCAAAGCAACTCTTTTTAAATCATCTGAAATAATTTCACTTAAAAATTTATCATCTTGAAACAACTTGGCCTTTTTATGTGAAACTTATTCATCTATCTGCATACTTTCAACTCCAAAAAGAATTATTTTAACCAAAATATTAGAAACATCTGTCACCTGAGATACTGCAACCGGTCTACTACTTGTATTTTCATCAGATCCTGGAATTTTCATAAAGTGACACAAATTGGCTACTTCATTCAAACCTTCAACAACTTGGTGGTCAAATGGCTTATTTTTGTTAGCCTGTTTTCTCAGGGAAATTATATGATAGGGGTCATAATTTACCCTTTGCTCCCTTTGAAAATCCATGCTTTCCAACAATTTATCAATGAACATCAAAGCACCTTTATTTTTTTAAAATAAAAGAGCCAACTTTAAGAGGGAACTTAATATTGGAAGATTTCTTAAAAGCCCCAAAGTGTTCTTCTTCTGCATGCACTCTCTGTCTCATATACTCCAATGCAAAAACTCTGGGAGTAAGAAAAGCAGGCAGCCTATAAGGCTCTCCAGTAAAACCATATATTCTCAAAACGGTGAAATCCTTATACAAAAACCAATCTCCGACCCTATCCTCAGGTGAGGATTGCATCATGCTTTTCATTTCTTATAATACCCGGGGTAACACCTCATCAAACAACATCTTGTATATTTTTGACATGATAGAATTTGCAAATTCAAACATGTTGATTTGCTTAGGAAAATATGAAGAGAATATGGTACTTAAAAACTGCAATTCGGTGACATTCGAACATAGTAACATGTTCAGCAAATAAGTTTGAAACTTAAAAAACCTAGCTTTTGGAAACTCACTCAATTGGAGATGTATAGCTTCTGCTAGATACTCGTCTAAACTGAAGACATGAACTGACTAAGACTCAGGACTCATCTAACTCATTTTTAATAGGAAGCCCAAGATGACTTCATTGACATGACAATCATCATCTAGACCCAAGGCTTGAAAAACTAAGGACACAACTAATTGAACTTCATCTCTAAAAATGTGGACAGGATATGGCATAAAAATACCATCTAGTGACTGAAATTCATTCAAAATGCTAGACAAGAATTTGCAACGAACCTCAGTTTCACAAGTTTTGTACACTTCAGCTAAAACAAACTCGTTTACAGGCTCACGACTATCGGGGTAATTGTCAGGCAAGTTTAGGTTTTCACGGATGATCTTGGCATCAATTTTACACAGTATCCTAGATGTAAAATGACTTACAATAACTCTCTGAGAAGAAGAATAGTTAACTGCACACCACTCGGCAAACTCGGGAAAATGCAAGGTCTGCTCAACAGTGAAATGGTACAAAAATGATTTACAAGCATTTAGAATGTCATTTCCCTGTGAATTGTATCGCCATAATCTCTCTTTGTTGACTGATACACTTCTCATAGACAAGAAAGCATCACATACCCCTCTATCTCTATCAAACAGGTATTCTTCTCTCTCATCCAGAATATGGTTAAACCCTTGTAAATCTTTCCCTTTATCCATAATACAGACAACAATGGTAATTTGGCGGATGAATTTTGGGTATTCGAGACTTACCAGTTACTGTGGCCGCATATATTCAAGGTTGACTGTTAAATGGTGGCGAGTGAGAAGTCCTTTTCATTCGTTCGGCACAAATAAAAAATAGTTCTTCGAACAAGTCAACTTTACTTATATAGGAGCCCACTCCGGAGGCCCCCTTTAGCGGTTTCTACCAAACCGCTTTTTCCTGCATAATGCACCACAGACTGCCGCATGTTCCGTGGTTTCCATTCTGCTACCACCTTTTGTCTCCAACCACCGCGCAACTTTTCGCTCCTGATCCGTCAACGACCATCGATGCACTTCCCCTTTATTTCCCAGCCGTTGGATGAGGCTACACGTACCCATTCCGCTGGGCTTCTCTGTTTTATCAAACGTGCAAGTTGACAGAGTGGGCTTCACGCTGATCATAGATTTTGTCGAGCTAGATTTGTGACTGTTGATATTCATATCTTGTTGAATACCCCCATATGTCCTTATCCTCCTCGTATCTTCATAAAGCGGACACATTGTAAGCCGTCGATCTCCATTTCTTCGCTTTACACCGTTGGATCCCATGATAATTCATTGCTTATGCACCCCTTATCACACTTTCACACTATTATATTTAACCAAAGTTCTCAAACAACCATTATTTCTTCTTTACCATGGTCCCTTCGACCCTCTGCTAGGTAGAGGTGTTAACACATCGCACAAGGAGTCTGGCCCAAATCCTCGACAACTAAATAGTTATGGGTGGCTTGAGCATTAGGATTGTGCCTTGACCACTTCAAGAATCCCTTAGGAATGCAAGGCATAACTTCAAGTTTATTCGTAGGATTTTCAATTCGCAAAGAGCTCTCAGGTGGATCAGGTTCTTTCCAAAGGTTCGGTTGTGATGAACCATAATATTTCACATGCGTCACAACTTTGGTAGTGTTGGCCCAGGGAAAGGGGCATAAGAAGGAACTTCGCACACACAATGAAGGAAAATGCACCGCACACATGATATAAGCAAAGGAAGGGAATGAAGGATAGAAATGGTCTGTGAAGGCAGAGTGGAGAGGTGCGCAGCAAAGGAAATGCAACTACAGAAGCACACATGGGGGGAACAACCGAAAAGCGACAGGGCAGTCATGGGTACATAAGCCAGCTTAAGTGGGCGGATGCCACATGAGTGAAATCATGCTATAAGTAAGGTCGTTAGTGCCTCATGTCAAGTCATGATCACCACAGCTGTAGCCTGGGGTGCAGCTGATGGTGACAATTAACAGACTTCCTGTAAGTAGTCAACCCGGTGTGGTCATGCAAAATGTTATAAATAGGAGAGATTTAGTAGTGAGAAGGTTTACTTTTGTTAGTCGTAATTAGGAAATGAATTTGGTAGACGAGATCTGTATATAGTTGCATAGAGAAGGTCCAAGAGAAAGGTAATTAGAATAGTGGAAGGAGAAAGCTCTGCTAGAGTGGCGCAGATGCTAGGAGAGTTGATCTAGGATATGTGTGGATCCGTAGGTAGTAGCAGTATATTAGGAGAAATGAGGTAGAGAGCATTAGAACTATGAGTCTGAACTTAAAGACGTATCTCAAGATTAGTCTGCATCTCATAGATTGCAAGGTGCTATATGCTTTCTCATGCCAGATGAATAGCACCTTGGTGGTTTTTCCCAAATGGGTTTCCATGTTATCCGCTATGTCCAAATGAATGATTTATGTGGTGAATGTTTGTGTGATTGATTAATAGTTTCTTCCAGTATAATGTTAAATATGGTTCAGTTTCTGTCATTTTCTTGCAATTGGTAGATGGATAAATAAAATATCTTTCTAAATTGAAACTGTATAAATATATATATCATTATGTAGAATACCTATTATGAATCCCGACTTAAATCATAGAGTCAATTTATGTGAGTCAGCTGAGCCACACAAGTTGTGCCAGCTACGAAGGAGAAATGAAAGTCAGGTCACGCGCGATGACATACAGTTGTGCTCATTCATGCAGAACTGACTCCTCCATCTAGCCTCCTTGTTTCCTGCGTTGAACTCCTTGAAGGGACTATACTTTCCCGACAATCATGGAAACATGGTTCTGGAGGTTACCCATCTATGAGATATATCAAGTGATACTGCACCTGCTTCGCAGGTGTTGTCGATGGGGCTTACTCTATCAGGTCGATATCTCGGGTAGTTGTTGGATCGACGGGCTGCGTAGAACTTGGGTTGCGCAAGTGGAGAAAGGTGGCCAACAAATGGTTCCATTGCAAAAATAGAACTCGTGGAAAAATGTGCACAAGGGGTGCACATTAACTGGTCCCAATTCCTCTTGAACGAACTATTGGATGATGCACGAGAAGCAAAGGAACAACCCAAAACTAAGTTTCAATTATTTTGGATTTTAATTTTAATTTATTTTGCAGTATGGGCCCCTCCACTAGGCTATCATCCCATGGATATCCTCGTTCATTTTCTTGGAAGGCCTTACCAGAACCTCTAGGACCATAAGGACAACAAGCGCAATAATGATGCTAGAATTATATTTTTCCTACAGGGAGAAAGGCTTCTTCAAATAGTGTGCATGCAGTACCGATTGACTCCTACAATGGTTGCAAAGTACTCATTCATTCAATTCAATTCAGTGCACCACAACATCATCTTGAAACCATGAGGGGACCCCAATAAGCAAGCCCTTCCAACATTCTTCATCCTCGGGGATGCGAACATTGAACGAGAAATCAAAGAGTGGCCTCAGGAATGGCTTACCTATCAGGAGAAGGTACCTACATGATAGCAAGTCCCACAGGATATTCCAGCAGAGAACCCATGCCAGCATGGTGCCAGTACCAGTATGAAGAAGCCCCAGGATGACTCCCAAGAAGATGAAGTGGAAGATGAGCACGATCTACCCAATGATAACCTAAATGACCCTATTATAAGTGAATATTTGAGCACCAAGAAAGCCCAAAAAAAAGAGGGGCAAGAAGCCCATGCAAGAGGAGGAAGACGAAGACACACTGAGCTTCCCATATAGCAAGAGGTAGAAGGTTAACTAGCCCTATGTTAGAGACATACCAGACATGGACTTGACCCTTCTGTGTGATGCTGTCGCTGAAGTCACAGCAATAGCTCGTGACCAGGAAAACCAATTAGACAGCCGCCATCACCACAAAAGTTAACCTGCTCGTGTGGACTATCACTGAAGTATGAGACACCATGCAGGCTGGAACCCATGGTGTCACCCAATCAGACGCCTTAGTGGTGCCAATCATGATCCCACCCCTAACAATAGAAATTATTGTGGAGGCATTGTCTAAGAAAGGTGAATAGAACAAGGCAAGTCTCCATAACTCGGACACATTTATTTTAAATTTTTCAAAGTTAACTTTGTCGCAGATATACTCTATTCAACAGGCAGATGCAACAGAAATTAGAATTCATGAAACTACATTTGCCTCTCAGGTAGCTAAGGAAACCAAGAAAGTAAGGGAATGAAAGAAAGTTATCAACCACCAGTGCACAGATCTTGTAGCCCAAGCCCAGAGGTAGGCTTCACTAGAACAAGAAACAAAGGAAGCAGTGGTGTAACTCTTCGAAAAGGTAGAAGAGTTTGAGGTCGAATCGATGCATCAATTGAGACGTCTATCCAAGCTGGCCGCAGACCTCCAAAAAGAGATCCGGGAGATGAAAACCCACCCACCACCTAGCACACCCCCGAAAGTGTTGTAGCAAAGGAAACAATTGGCAACTCAAGCGGTTTCCTAGCTGAGGGAATCCAAACATGTCTATGTAGAAGCAATCAATAAAATTACTACAGCATGGGGGTAGCTCATCAATGATGCAGTGGTAGAACAGCTTGCCGAGAAAGCATGGTAATTAGATTTACAAATCTTGGCACTGAAAGCCGAGATTAAGAAGTAGTACCAATGAAATAGAAAATCCCCTGGGGCACTGAGCTTAAGGAAATCCTCGATAAAACCATAACCCTGCATGACCAGGAAAGCATGTGCAACAAGGAAATGGATAAACAATAGGTCGAAGCTGAAAGGATAACAAATTTAATTCAGCCGATTCAGTAGTGCATCCATGATTTTATTCAAGCACTGGCAAGTACCTCTTCGGAACACCCAAGCAGCGGCATAGTGCAGGAACTAGAGTAGCAGGAAGAAGGAGCTTGCCAGGAGATTGAACGAATTACACCTATTATATCCCAAGTCCAGCAAAACATTGGAAATGCAGCCCAACTTCTAAGGAAATATATAGCTACAATGGAGACCGCAGAAGAGCTACGAGAAGAAACAGGAGAAGAAGAACACAACACAAATAAGGGCACGTAGGAGCATGACGCATAACATCAGAAGCACCATAAAAAAGGTTCATCTAGACATAAAGCAAGCTATGGGCATAGACCATCAGAACAGGCTGAAGAGGAAGTCGTATAGGCCTAAGTAAAAAAAAGATAGTAAGGAGAGGACTACGCAAGATAAGATGTAGCCGAAAAAAAAACAAAATCTATTTATATTTTTTTCCAAAAGATACTGCGCAAATCGGGCCGCTCATATGTCCCTTGCTTAGTGGCTCGAGATGAGCCACAGGTAAGTGTTGGGGGTCTGTTGGCCCAGAGAAATGGGCATAAGAAGTAACTTCACACATGCAGCCAAGGAAAATGTGCCGCGCACACAATGGAAGGAAAGAAAGAGCGTAAATGACAGAAACAACCTATGAAGGCAAAGCGGAGAGGTGTATAACAAAGGAAAGGAAAATGCGGTAGCACACACAGGGGGAACGGCCAGAAAGAGATAGATCAATCATGGGTGAAGAAGCTGACTTAAGTTGGCAGATTCCAGATGATTGAAAGCACATTGTAAGTAAGGCTGTTAGTGCCTCGTGTCGATTCATGATAACCACAACTATAGCCCAGGGTGTGGCTAATGGTGATAGTTAACAGACTGCCTGTAAGTAGTCGACCCAGTGTGGTCATGTAAAATGTTATAAATAAGAGAGATTTAGTAGTGAGAAGGTTTCTTTTTGTTAGTCATAATTAAAGAATGTATTTGATAGATGAGAGTTGTATACTATTGCAGAGAGAAGGTCTAAGAGAAAGGTAATTAGAATAGTGGAAGGAGAAAGCTCTGCTAGAGTGGTGCAGATGCTAGGAGAGTCAATCCAGGCTGTGTGCGGATCCATAGGTAGTAGAAGTTGATTAGGAGAAAGAAGATAGAGAGAATGAGAACTATGATTCTAAACTTAAAGACATATCTCAAGATCATTCTGCATCTCACAGGCTGCAGGGTGCTATATCCTTTCTCATGCCAGATGAAGAGCACCTTGGTGGTTTTTCCCATATGGGTTTCCACATTATTCCCTGTGTCCAAATGATGATTGATGTGGTGAATGTTTGTGTGATTGATTAATAGTTGCTTCCAATATAATGTTAAATATGGTTCAGTTTCTGTCAGTTTCTTGCAATTGGTAGATGGATAAACATAATATCTTGTTGAATTGAAAATATATAAATATATATATCATTCTGTAGAATTCCTGTTATGAATCTTGAATTAAATCATAGAGATGATTGATGTGATTTAGCTACTCCACACGAGTTGCACCAGTTGTGAAGGAGAAAGGAAAGTCAGGTCACCCACGATGACATACATTTGTGCTTATTCACGCAGAACTGATTGCTTTGTCCAGTTGCCCTACTGCCTTCGTTGAGCTCCTTGGTGGCGAGCCAATGGACTATACTTCCCTGACAATCGTGGAAACATGGTTTCGATGGTTACCCATCTATGAGATATCTCGGGTGATACTGCACCTACTTCACAGGTGTTACTAATGGGGCTTGCTCTATCAGGCTGGTATCTTGAGTAGTTGTTGGATCAGTGGGATGTGCAGAAACTAGGTTGTGTAAGTGGGGAAATGTGGCCAACAGGTATATCTCACCATGTTGATGCAACCGTGACCACTAGCGGCCTCCGGCTGCTCTGCTATTTCATTCCGACCTCCATGCCGATTTCTGCAACTTGTTTGAATGACAGTCTTCTAACTTACTTCTTGCCTTTCACCCTTCGTAAACCTGCCCTGGAAACTGAGAGAGAAGAGTTGTAATAGGAAACCTCCACTGTTTATATTGGGTTGGTTGTTTTCTTCCGAGGTTTTAGCTTTCACCGCTTGCTCAGTTCATAATTTATCAGACTGTGTAGTCCCATTTTTCTTTGCCTCAGTAGTGGGGTCGTGGCTTCACATCGTAAGATTTATTGGGTATTAGGGTTTCAATGTAGAGTGGTTTTATGGCTGGAAATAAAGTGACGGCTCAAGCGTTTTTCTTGCTTGGCTTGCTGCTCCTACTCTCAATCGTTGTTGGTCGTTACTGTGTTAGTAATCTCCTTCTTTCTTGCAGCAGATGAAGGGTTTAATCCTCCTCGCGTTGGTAGCTTCTCTACTGCTTGTGGGTGGTCACCTTTCAGTGAAATTTTAGGTAAGGAGCTAATACTGATAAATTTCTTTCTTGTTTTAATACATTCCAGCTTATATACAGCAAGATAATAACATTTTTAATGTTTGATGTTACACAGGTGTCGACCTGTCCTTCTGCATGGTTGGTGCAAGGCTGGGACAAGCGTTTGCTCATGGGTAAGCCTTAGATACCCCATGGCATTTCGTCCTTGTTCAGTCCCTCATGGGACATTTGATGGTTGGTCACCGTGGCCTGCAAAACCCTCACGGTTTTGGTTTACTTGCGTTTTTTTCTTGGTTTGATGTTTCTGTTAAAGAAAAGCGCTAGCTTTATGCGGGACTTTCGGCTTAAGCCATGACTGTAAATTTTGATTTTTGTTATAGTTACTTGTGTATATAAGTATAAATGAAATAAAGGATGATGAAGCCATACTTTGTTGACTTTTAGAAGCCGAGAGGAATTTAGAAAGGAGCTTAAACTCTTGGTTTTATACCTCTGTTGTAATTTTGATATAATAGGGTTTTTACCCTAACTCCGTGATGTAAAGCTGTATATACTGTCTCTTTTAAAATATATTTTGTTTACAATATAATACTGTAAATTATTCGTTTTACTTATATTGTATAAATGGTTATTTAAGCTCGGTGAATTGAGCATGTTTATGTTCTATTAATTTGATTTCTGCAAGTTATTATATTTAAATTTGCCCTGTAAGTTATTTAGGATAACTGTATATTCTTTTTATATGAACTTACCTTAACTCACTATGTTTTAATAAGGTTATAAATATTGTTTTGTATTTGTTAACCTTCAGAAATTATGTAATTTAATGTTCTTAGAGTTGTACTTATGTAACTGATAGTTACATCTTTTAAGTACAGAAATTATATTTACTTGATATTTGCTATAATGGGATAAGATTGTTATTTTACTTATAAACAAAATGTTGTTCCTATAATTATATACATTATCTTTGTATTTAGTTTATTTATAGATGTATAATGAGGAAGTATTTTGTTGTTATGTTCTTATACTTTTTATATTAAATAATTTATAGAGAAATTCCTCTTGTGTCTATATTATCTATTTAGATTATAACACTAAAATTTCTAATTAAAGGTAATAACAAAATAACTATATTCCTTTCTTTAAATAATTAGTAGTTTTGTTTAAAATCCTTTAAACAAGTTAGTAGCTGTAGATCTTGCTTAAGTTCATTTAGAAAAAAAATGAATGAGTTACTTACATTATCAGTCATAAATAAATATGAAACCAACTAGTTTTTCTTAGAATTAAATCAATGGTTTTTCTATCTTACTTGAAGTTTAGTCGCTAATATCATAGTAGTTATTTATTCTGCAATAGTAAGAGAAATAAACTGTAGAGGTGAAAAGTAATTTATTTAATCTAACACTACACATTTTAACTATTTTCTTCCTTTCCTTTTTGTTTTAACATAAATGAAAAGATTAAGAAAATGAATATTGTATAGAGAACTGTTTTGTCTACCCAAAACATACTACTGTTAGTAAAATGATATAGCTTCCTTTCCTTTTCTAAGGATCTGGCATTCATAATCTAGATTTAACACTACTCTATGTACAAAATGATATTTCTTCTGATAACAAATAAAAGAAAACATTCTATTTTTCAAGCTAACATCTTATTCTATATTTGCATCATACTTTCTTCATTTAAATACACCACCTGTGCTAGAGTACGATCTGGATTACTCCAGATGGGGAAAAAAATAGGTAGGGTTTGTTTCTCATTAAGAATAATTTCATTACTAAACAATCTAAGATATTCTATCCTCTAAGTTTACATCATAACCTGAAAATGCATCATTTAATCACACACAAATATTAACACAGAAATTACTAAATAGCAGAACCTGTTCTTAAAGGTTGGTCGACAACAACAATGGGAGGTCGTTCCTCCCTATCAACTCCTGGAGAGCACTCAAACAACGAATCCTTAGGACCCCCAAGCTTGCTCTAGTCTTCCTGGATGGAACTAGGTGCAACAAATAATCAAGTACTAGTCCTGAGACTCAATACCAGTCCTGAACTTGTCAGTGAAATTCTCTCAGCTAAGAAGCTATATCAGATCAAGTTACTGCAGTTTATCCTTCAAAATACCTTCCTTACAATTTCCCTTTTTCCCAATGAATTCCTTGAAGTGCATTCCACCTAAATGATACTTCTCTTGGAAAATATCTAAGCAGCCTCAGCTCTCTACATTGGGCACTTTTAAAAGATTGCCTAGGTCTTTTTGGGTTAGTTGTCATTAATTGAGCCACCTGCTCTGATCCCACTTTCTTGGGGGATCATGACCCCAAATGTAGGGAAGTTGCCACCTACAACATAGGAAGTGTTTTAGGATGCTGCCACTTTTCATTTTGCTCTCCACCTAGTTACTTCCACCAGTTTAACCAGTAACACTCTTATTAACAGCTCTCCCAAGCTGTTGTCTCCACTTTTTATTTATTAAAATAAAATATTCAGAATTACATTCCACATATTTTGACTCTGCTGAGTCATCAGTTTATACTTAGCATTAAATTTAACATAATGTCTTAGGAATAAAATTAAAACAAATAACATTATTTTACAAAATTGGGTTATGTGACATACACACCCCCTTAAAATATAACATCGTCCTCGATGTTATTTATTATTCCTCCTCCGAAGTCCCCTGGAACAGAATTGGGTATGCTTCTCGCATCTTACTTTCCAATTCCCAGGTGGCTTCTTCAGGACTAAGGTGCTTCCGTTGCACCTTCACCTGTCCAATGGTGCGCTTCGGAAGTGTAATTTCCCTCCTCCCGAGGATACAGTCCGGTTCCACCAGAATTTCTCCTTCTGGTTCCACCTGTACAACATTCCAATCAACCACATGAGTAGCATCATGAACATATTTCTTTAAAACAGAAATGTGAAAAACATTATGTACTCTCAAGTTAGGTGGTAATGCTAGTTGGTAAGCAACTTGACCAATCCTAGACAAAATTTCAAATGGACCACAGTAACGTGGTGCCAACTTTTCACAACTCCCCAATCTTAGAGAGATTTTCTTGGGCCTTACCTTGATGAACACATGTTCACCTACCTGGAACTCCTTTGGAGTTATTTTCAAGTCTGCTTGACTTTTTTGCCAATCCTGTGCCACCTTCAAATTTTTCTGCACTTGCTTCACAATTTCCTCCATTTCTTTCAACAATTTTGGACCTAACACCAATCTATCTACTAGATTATTCCAAGAGATAGGAGTGTTGCATTTGCATCCATATAAAATTTCAAATGGAATAAATTTAGCTGATGACTGATAGTTATTATTATATGCAAAATCTACTAGATGTAAATAGTCCTCCCACTTACCTGGCTGATGTTTCACATACATTCTCAATAAATCTTCCAGTACCTAGTTTACTCTTTTAGTTTGTCCATCTATTTGAGGATGGAAGGAAGTAATGGAATTCAATGTTGTATTTAATCCTTTAAACAAGGACTTCCAAAAGTTTCCTATAAACTTAGGATCTCTGTCAGAGATTATAACTTGTGGTACTCCATGTAATCGAAAAATATGCTTTAGGAAGATATCAGCTATATTGACAGCCTTGTAAGTAGTTTTAAAAGGTATAAAATGTGTTGCCTTGCTTAACTTATCAACCACTACCATAATAGAGTCATTTTGATTCTGATTTCTAGGCAGTCCAGTAATAAAATCTAAGCTAATCACTTCCCATTTCCATCTAGGAATAGGTAAAGGTTGTAGCAAACCAGCTGGATGTTGGTGTTCAGTTTTTACCTATTGACATTCTAAACACCTTGCAATGTATTCAGCTACTTCAGTTTTCATATTTGGCCAAAAATATTCTTTTCTTAGCATGGTTATAGTCTTTTCTTAACCTGGGTGTCCAGAATATGGTGTTTTATGGACTTCCTCCATAATTAACAACTTAACCTTAGGTACATTAGGTACATACAGTTTATCTTTATACAATAAAAAATCATTTTCATTTAAACTATAACCTTTTATTAAGCTTTATGTAGGTTCTTCCTTAGCTGTAATTTGCAATTTCTGATAAATTTCATCTTGTTTTACCCCTTCTTTAAGTTGTTCATTTAAATTTGAAACGTAAGTGTTGATTGTTGTTGTAAAGTTCATCTTTGTGTTTCTGCTTAATGCATCAGCCACCTTATTTTCCTTACACTTTATATGCTGGATTCCAAAGTCATACTCGCTTAAGAAAGCTAACCACCCAGCTTGTCTAGCGTTTAAATTAGGCTGATCTAAAATATATTTCAGTCCTTTATTATCAGTCATTAAAATAAATTTTCTGCCAATTAAATGATGTTGCCACATTTTTAAGGCATGTATTACAGCTGCTAGTTCCAGATCATAAGTTGCATAATTCTTTTCGTGAATTTTTAACTTTCTAGACTCATAGGCAATAACATGCCCTTCTTGAGTTAGAACACCACCTAATCCATCATTACAGGCATCATTCCATACTACTAAGTCTTTATTAGGATCTGCTATTCTTAGAATAGGTGCACTAGTCAATAGAGTTTTTAACTTCTTAAAGCTTTCTTCACATTTCAGGTTCCAGTCAAATTTCTTTCCTTTCTTCTGCAAGGAAGTTATCGGATTTGCTATCCTTGAAAATCCTTCAATGAACCTCCAGTAATAACCAGTAATTCCCATGAACGACCTAACATCCATCACATCTTTAGGAATCGGCCAATCTTCGATTTCCCGTATCTTTTCAGGATCTACAAAAATTCCTTCCTTAGTCACTACGTGACCTAAGTACTAAATTTTATCCTTAAATAAGTCACACTTACTAAACTTTGCAAAGACTTGATGTTCTCACAACTCTTGCAAAACAATTTTTAGGTGTTCTTTATGTTCTTCTTCTATTTTTGAATAAATTAGGATGTCGTCGATAAACATGACTACAAACTTATCTAAATACTTATGCATTATATTATTCATTAAGCACATAAAGACAACTAGGGCATTAGTAAGCCCAAACAGCATTACGACAAATTCGTAGTGTCCATATCTTGTTCTAAAGGATGTCTTGAAGATATCTTCATCTTTAATTCTTACTTAATGATATCCTAACCTCAAATCTATCTTTGAAAACATCATGGCTCCACGTAGTTGATCAAACAGATCATCTATGTGGGGCAACGGATATCTATTTTTAATAGTCATCTTGTTTAGCTGACAGTAGTCTATGCATAGTCGCATAGTTCCGTCTTTCTTTTTAACAAAGATGACCAGTGCCCCCAGGGAGACACACTAGGTCGAATGTACTTTTTATAAATTAACTCTTTTAATTGTGATTTTAGCTCATTAAGTTCCAAAATGTTCATTTGATAAGGGGTCTTTGAACTAGGTACCACACATGGTACCAGTTCAATGGTGAAATCCAAGTCCCTCTTTGGAGGTAATCCTGGAATTTCTTCTGGGAATACATCAATATATTCTTTTAAAATAGGAATACTTTCTATTTTTAACTTATCTGATTTAGTTTTACCTTCCTCATCTATAATAGTTACTGCATAGGGTTTACATCCTTTTGTAACAACTCTTTTAAGTTGTAAAGCAGAAATCTGCCTTACTATAGTTTTTATAGGAATACCCTTAACCTTTACTGGTTGTTCATCACTATTTAAGCATGTAAAAGTTTTATCGTAACAATTTAAAATTACTTTATGTTGTTCTAACAAGTCCATACCAATCAGCAAATCATATGAGCCAAGTGGCAAAGCATTAAGCTTAACTACACTTTCAAATTCATCCATAAGTAAAGCACATTCTTTCACAAAACAAGTTACTTTTATTTTTTCCCCAATGGCTAATTGAACTAACCAAGAATTCTCAAACTTATCGACAGACAACTTACATTTTTCTACTATTTGAGGTGCAATATAACTGAGACTAGCTCTTGGATCAATTAAAATGGTTACAGGGATTTGATTAATCATACCTTCTACTTCCACCATGGAAGTCTGATATTCAGCTTGGCGGTTCTCCAAAGCCGCATTAATTTTGGGATGCTCCTTGCTAGTTCCCCAATGGTCATCTCCTCCTGTACAGTATGAATTTACTAACAGTCTTTTTTCGGTTTGGACAGACCGAGGCATAGTACGGGCCATTACACTCCCAGTACTTAACAGGCTCTTTACATTCAAAATTCTTGGTAAAATTTCCATGGTTATTTGCAGTTTCCTTGCCCTTAAAATTATTCAAATTGTGGGAAGTACCATTCCTATTTCCCTAAAAATTCTTGTTGTTAGAATAATATTTGGTCTTATTATTCTTGAAATTTCTATGAGGTACAAATTACTTCTTCTTATATTCAGGATGATTGTTATTCTTCTTAGCCTTCCAATTGGCCAAGCCTTCTTTCTTCCGGTTCTGGTCAAAACAAAAGTTAGCCTTCCTCATAGCTTCCTCCAAAGTCTTTGGGTTATCATATTCAATTCTATATTTGATATGATACGGTAGACAGCTAAGAAATTGCTGTACTTTTGGTTTCTCGTCTACTAGCGAGGGTACATACCTAAGTAAACTTAAGAATTTGTTGTTCAGATCCTTCATTGTCATTGAACCTAACTTAAATTCATAAAACTCTTTATCTCTTTCCTTGGAATACTACTCAGACAGAAATTTCTTTTTGAAATACCTTTTAAAGGTACTCCAATTAACTTCTTTCTCTCTTATACCCTTGACTCTCTTCAAATCTTGCCACCATATGTCAGCTTTTATTGAGAGGTTATATATAGCCATTCTTTCCTTTAACTGATTAGAATAATTATATATATGAAAATACTTCTTCATCTCAGATAACCAGGACTCTGCTTCCTCCCCCTTCTCAGTCTCTCCATTAAAAGTTGGGGGCTTTATCTTTTTTAAATCCCCTGAAATTTCCTCATATGGTTTGTATTTCTTCTTTCTGTCATACAAATCATCTTCACTACTGTCACTAGTAGTATGGTAACTTCTTCGTTCACCAAAACCTTCAGATGATGAACTACTTTCAGTTTTTGCAAGCTTCATATTTTTGGATTTTCTTTGATGACTGACATCTTCAGATTCTGATCTTCTACTCCTTCCTTGAGTTTGAAACTTTTCTATTAAAATTTGGTTCAATTTTTCCTGAGCCTTTAGGATCCTTTCATTCTCCTTCTTAACAAAATCCATTTCAGTTTTTAAATATTTTACACTCTACAACAACTCTGAGGAGTTGGCAGTCACCTCTTCTAATATAGGTTCTCTGGGAAAATTTCACTACTACATTTCGACCAAAAATTCGACGGCCGTATCGTCGGATTTTCGACACTTCCCTGTCGCATGTATGACACTATGATTTTTTTTTAAGCGTCGGTGGAGTGTCGTCGGTTATCCGACATCTTACTAATCCGTCAGTTAAGTGACACCTAAGTTTACCGTCAGTTATATGCAAGCGTCGGTTAAGCGACATGAAGAACCGTCGATTAAGCAACGGAGATAAAGAAGAAGCGTCGGTTAAGCAACATAAATAACCGTGGGTTAAGCAACGGAGATAATGGTTAAGCATCGGATAAGCGACATGAAGAACCGTCGCGTAAACGACGGCTATAAAGAGTAAGAGTCGGATAAGAGACATGAAGAACCGTCACTTAAGCGACGGATATAAAAAGTAAGCGTCGGATAAGCGACATCTAGAACCGTCGCTTAAGCGACGGCAGTGAATTTAAAAAAAAAAAAAAACCTCAAAATTGGGTATACAAAGAAGCCAGAATGATAATCATTTGCTCGACCATCTGGATAGTTTCAAAGCATAGTAGTCAAAATTTCTAACACAATTAATCACACACGACAAATAAGAGACAAGGTTGCGAAGGAAATAACACTATTGTTTAACAATATGATTCATGTTCATCACAATACTAACCTGTACCCATGTTTAACTCCTCTAAGAAGTTCTTGAATATAGAAACTAGGTTTGGTTATGAAGCTTAAAAAATCAAAGAGAGGACGTAAATTCAAACAGAGTAGGTAAATTTGATGCCTACCCTTTGTAAGTAAAACTCTTAACTTATGGGATGAGATGTGATATGTTATAAATTTGCAATTTCCTAGCTTCTCTTCCATGTGTATTCCATCATAATTTTGCCATTGACTGAATAATATGCACAAAGTATAGAATCCATATCACCAAGTATGTATATATTTCAATACAATATATAATCATCCCAAAATTATTGAAGGGAGATACCTCCCGATTTGGGTCATCCTGGTCTTGGAACTCTCACCTGCACGCCTATGTAAACCAAGAAATCTCCAATCTTACCCATTTTTTGTACATCTTGCAACAAATTTTTAGACCTTCATGTAGCATCAATGGCACAGATTTTGTGTTCATCTTCTAAGCATATTATCTATAGGTTAGGGAATAGAAATTGTACTCATTTTCTAACCAATATTCAAGCATATGGGCACAGATTTCCACCAGAGATTTTTCATAATACAATTTTCTATATATTGTGCTCAGTTTCTACGCAAATTTTGTATACCTTGGGCACAGATTTTCACCAATATTGCAGATACGTTGTTTATAATGCAATTATGTTCTACCATACACCTATATAGTGCTCATTTTCTGAGTAAACTTTCTGGCACCACTGAACCAGGAAAGAGACAAAGATCAATAAAGTCCATGATGAAAGCAGTCACAATAGAGGAAGTTGAACCTAGAATACTTGTCTGAGTATGGGCATGCACATTATAGCAGTAGCTTTAGAGTCCATTAGAGTGTCAAGTCAAGTTGTGCCATGGACACAGTGCACATGGTATGGGTAACTTTAGAGTCCATTAGTGTGACAAGTTCAGCTGTGCAAATTACTTAGGTGCAAGTGCAACAAGAAGTCAAGTGCATCTAATGACGTGGCATACTACAGTGGGGTGGATAGACTACTCAGCTTATGGATTTATGTCAAGGTTGGTCTTTGTAATGGCACATGCTACTTCCTAGTTTTATATTGGACAAGCGCCATCTCACTCTCAGTTGGTTCAGAGTCAAGATTTTGCACAACAATGTCATCTTTCTTGTCCTTGCGTTTTCACATATTCATCCATCATTGATGCATTTTGCAAGAAAGGTAATGTGGAAGCTGCTATGGCGCTGCAGGGCCAGATGGTGAAGAAGGGTCTGGCATTCAATGTTGTGACCTGAGGCTTTGGCATTCTGGGAAGAACTGCAAAGACGTGGTGTTATGC
>LPNX010848436.1:0-38570 GCA_001517045.1 Pseudotsuga menziesii
GATCAGAAATATGGGTGGCTTTATCTTGCTGAAATGTCGACAAGAGTTCAGTACCGACATCATATCGTACTGGTAGCTGGAAGTGATTAAGGAAAGTCATTGCAAGGTCGTTGAACAAAGTAAAGGCACCCCTAGGTAACTCTATGTACCATTTCACCGCAGGCCCTGTAAGGGTGCGTTGAAATAGTCTCAAGCGGACTGAGTCCTGATGCAATGAATTGGAAGAGCACCATAGGTGGAATGTCGTAACGTGTTCACTCGGATCCTCTCCTGGTTTGCCTTCGAACTTAGGTATGTCCAAAGGAAGCTTGGTAGGGACAGCCAGCCAAGCCGGGTCATGAGCCATAGGATCGTTCGTAAGTCTCGATAAGTCAAGTAAATTGAGTGTCACGAGGAAAGGGAGCTTAGCATGATGAGGTTTAGGGACCGCTCCCTGGTTCACATAGGATTGATTACCACCATGACCTTGGCCATAGTGACCTCCTCCTGTATGACCCGTATAGGGTGGCGTGGAAGTCACATAATGAGGTGGACCTTGACTAGTAGGAGCTACAAAGCCATAGTTGGGAGAGTAAGCAGGTTGTGAATACCCGCCTCCATAAGGTTGAGAGACCTGTCCATACTGCGCCCCATAGTAGGGTCCATAGGTCATCGGCTGTGATGGCCCATGAGACACTCCATAGGTAGGAATATACGTTTCGGAAGTAGGAATATACATACCGGAAGTAGGGATATATGTCGAAGAAGTAGCAACTTGACCTCTAGAAACATGAACATAACCTCCCAAAACAACGGGTGGTATGTAGGCTTGAGACACAACTGGTCTAGTAATTGCAGTACGGATCTGACTCGTAACTACATGACGACTCGAAGGACCACGAGAGTAAGGTGGAGGATTCGGATTTGAAGAACTCGAAAGCGAGGATGAAGGAATCTCTGTAAGAAGATATGTGCTAGTGCCTATCGTCACTCACCTAGAACCTGGTATTGCTATGGGATCACTAACTCTAGACCTAGAAGGTACATAAGATGTAGCTTCCACCGCTGGGATGGAAGGTGCAATGTGACTAGTACTCCCAAACCTCTCCGCAAGGTAAGGCATGGGAATGCCCCCAGGTATAGTGTTAGGATCAAAGTCGGATTCAACATGAAATGTCAAATCGTGCATAGGAAAACCGGTGGTAACATAACCACCATAGCTGGTGCTAGGAGGGTCAAAGTGAGTCTCGGCATCTTCTGGCATTCCATACCGGTATCGGGTCAATGGGGAATCTGGCCTAGTATAAGTAGGTCTATCATGTATAGATCCTATCTGGGAAATAACGGGACCGATCTCAGCTAGGTCAGGTGAGGGATCATATGTAGGAGTAAGTTCCCCATCGTCAATACAAATAGGAGGAGGTGGGTCAGGAATAATCTCTGAATGATCCTCCATGGTGTGTCAATCAATGTGTGACACAATCTGCCTGGACCGACTAGGCCCCTCTCCCAAAGGAGGAGGAGAAGTGGAAGGCGGAAGTCCTGCTAACCGACGAGAACGGCGCGGAACCTCACCCGACTCCACAATGACTCAACAAAAAAGCAAAGACTCTCTATTTACGTCAACCCTAGGCCAACTAGCGTGCACAGAGTAATCACTATCAAATCTAAATCCAAAAGCAAGCAAACAAGGGCTCGATAAGTGAGCTCCCGAATGTGGCCGGTATGTCTTGCCTAGGAGAGGCTTGAGAGGCCCTTGTCACCACAAGCGGAGGTTCGAAACCAATTATTGTGGCCCTCAGCTTCAACACGTATAGCGACTATGCTATCCGACCCCAACCTGGCCGGGACACATGCAAAATAACCTCTACACGTACCCCCTCGATATCCTAGGTAAGGTCACTAAGGTCACCTCGATATAATCAACACTCAGGAGGACAGTCGCAGGCGGGATTGACCGTATGGGCAGGGTAGCAAAGCCTGAAACTCCCGAAAGAGCCCCCAGATACGAATACAATCCTGGCTATATCGCCGGTGCTGCACAGTTACCAACCAGGGGTTATCCCGATCAACAACCACTCACACTACCTAGTGCTTGACTCCCTTTTGAGAGGAGCTTCCTGAGAACGTTGGTTATATAAAGGATTTCACACACTCCCTGGACAGACACCTAGTTGTTGTAGTTTAGCGATCTTGCAGAATTAACTTTCAATGAACTATTCCAAGATCCTAAAACCTAAGCTTGTTGTTGCACCCTAAAAAAAGAAAAGAGTGTAATTCATTTTATTTAGCGTTGATTTTAGTTTGGCTTTATTTACTCAAAAATAGGATATGGTCGTGCAACTAATGGTGTTATGACGCAACAAGAAGTAAAATGCACACCTAACAATCAATGCAAATGCATTGTGTCCATGAAAACAGGGTATGCATACTACGTGAATGCACAATTTCTTCTTCAAATGCTGAATGCAAATTTCCCTATATGAATTCCTAACTATTGCTCCAAAGCAAATCTAGATCTAATGCAAGTACAATGCAAAATGCATAATGCAATGCATGATTATAAGCAAATATTTAGGATTTTTTGAAAATAAAGAGATACAACAAGCAAGAGAATGATTCTAACCACCCCAAACTCTGCAAGCACACATAAACAGCATTCCCGTAAAGAACTAAGGCAAAAGGACTCTAATGCACTAATCTCAAACAAAAAATCAAAGATGCCATGACAAGAACTTTCCTAAAAAAAAATTTAGGCTAAAAAAAACGTTTCTGGTAAAAACCAGAAGCCTTAATTGACTCAGGCAGTGCCAAAGGAGACTCAGCAACTAACAGCATTCACCCAGCAATCCACAATCTTCCACAAAAAGGTAAAAACCAGGGTATACGTGACTGTGCACAGTGAACCCGCATGTATATGCGGAAATTCCAGAGGAAACCGCGTGTATACGCGACTGTAAGTGACAAAACCGCGTACAGGAAGAAAAAGATGCAAAAATTCTAGGCAAACAGATAGGCTGAGACTAAATTCACACCAATCAGGCTCTACCAGGAATACATGCCCCCATACCCGACACAGAAACAAGAGAGAGAGAGCACTTCAGATACATTGAATGCCAAAAGATCAACCCCCAAAGGACAATTACTAGGAACTCCCCAGCGGAGTCACCAATTCTGTTACGGAGAGAAATTCCTATGGCTTGGGGTACCACAATAGACAGCTAGACTCCAGAAATCAATCTTTCCCAATATGCAATAGAAATAAAAACATCTAACACTAAAGGATCGAACCTCGTACCTTATTCCGGACGGTTGAAGTAGATCCCCGTTGAGCTTTCCAATCTTCAGCTTGAATTGTTATAGCACGTCCTCAACAACAAGTAAACAATACAAGCATACTATATTTCATGGTGTTATATCTATTCTAGCATATATAATCAATAATGTATAAGCATTTGATATATTCCAATGGATGCAACATTCATTCAAATACACATTAATGGACAAGAAAAGATATTTCTATTAATATGAATCAGAGATTACAAGTGACAATCTCTGACGGCACGTCTGTGAACCGAAGAAACTGAATCCCCCACTTGGGCCTCCACCACCTCAATCCTCCATCACTCCGATAGCAAGCTCACTAACAAAGGCAAGCTTGGGAAGAACACAACAGTGCTCCAAAGGGACAAAGGGATGCAGACTCAAGTATAGTTCTGGCAACAATGGACTATAGTTTAGGTACTCTCAATTCTCTCTTATTGTTTTCAATGTCTCAATGGTTCCTTATATATCTTTTCAAAGTGATACTGAAAGGTCGAATCCGTGCGATCTCAAGGCATATGGAAGGCCAGGAGTCATATGAGTCATATTCAAGACAAGGAACGGTCCAACAGTTTTGGATTATGCACACATCCCGATGTACGCGACTATAGAGGGAATATCCGCGTATGTATGCGGTTATCGGGGAAAAGGCCGCGTATATCATTTTTCTAATGTTTTTAGGGATGGTCAATGATACATCAAAAGACAATAAATGGTCCATAGGGAATAATGAGTCTGCAGCGGGATAGGGGAAGGCCATACAATGTGTGATTCACCTAGTGTGGTGAAATCCACTATAACACCTTCCAAAATTCTTTTGCTGAATTTGAACATGAACCACATGAATTTGATAGTAAACTGGAAGAAAAAGAGAGCATGGTAAAAGAGTGAAGTTTGTCTGTTCTAGTTGTCCTTTCTTTGTGGAAAGCTGAGGCATTTGAATTCAATTTTCCATGACTTTTAGGCATGGAAGTTTTTTTTTCTCACATTCTAAAACGATATTTTCATTTTTGCTAATGATCTTAACATTAATTTTTAGACATTGAAACTTCTTTAATGGGGGTATCTTAAGGCATAATTTTTAAATTTGTATCTGTTAAGTGATATTGGCACTTCCAATTTTATCTTAAATTTGTTTTTCATTTTCTAAAGACTCTTTTTCATTTTTCTGAAACTGGAGAAAAGCTTGATCCAACAAGCATGGCATTGTGAACACATAATCCATTGTTGGTATTTTTATTTAACTTTGATGTTGGAAAAGGTAAATTGGTTAGAGTTCATCACCATGAGCCTACTTCAAGTGCTTCATTGCTATCCTTTTGGTGATCAAGTGTGCTCATCACCTTTATTCGTATTTTCCCAAGTTTTTTCTTAGGCTCTATGTAGTATAATATCTTAGAAATATGAGAACAATGTTCACAAATTCTCGAGATTCACATAATTCCAAAGGCCTTATATTATCACTCCAGGAAACTCCTCTAGGTTGTAGCTCAAGTATGCTTGGTAACTTAAATTTTTTTTAGGGTTTTCTGATATGGATCAATTCAGTTGACCTATATAGCCTTCCACTCTCAAGACATGCATGAAGCTCACTCAATTACAAGGCTTTTAGTTACAACTTGTTCAATAGTTTTACAATAAGGTGCAGGGATGGAGAACTCATCAAGCTGGCAGACTTACATACAAAACAGATGCATATAAATGGATAAATCCTGATAAGGATGGTACTTATAAATCGAATCACATTAACACACCAATAGGATGACAACTATTAGTTATTAATCAACTTGAAAATAACCTAAATACACATTCATGCATAAGTACATTAAAGACAGAGATGATGGATGAACAAATCATAACAAAAGAGCTTATATTCTAGAATGAACAAGATGAGAAGATGACAATAGTATAGACTTATAAATCCCCGAAGTTGAACCCTTTTTTATAAAAATAGTCTTAGGATTTATATCCTTTTACAAAATATACAGATCCTAAAACCTGGATCTGTTTTTTACAAAATTAAACAAAGTAATAGTTTTTGCAAATTAGGGTTTGAAACCCTACCTAACTACTTGTCTAACTACAATGAAGATTTAGTTCACTGACTGAATATTAAATAATTAAAGCAATGCTGGTGATCACTGCTACTGGTCCTCTACCATTTATACCACTGATTTCTCTTTGACAGCTAGGGTTGGTCCTTTGGTGTGGTTATTTCACAGTGGATCTCACATAGACCTTTTCTGATGCATCCCTCAGTGACTTCTATCTTCATATCACATCCATGAACCATATGTACTTGAACAAAACTGATTCTGTCTGCCAAAACTTCCTTTTAAGCCTCTGTCCGCTTTCTGTGGTTAAGCGGCCAGTCTATCAGACTCATTAGCTGCCGAAAGCGGCACTTTCGGTGGATAATAGACTGTTCCATCATCCTCCTAAATGACAAAGAGATTTTTTTTACCAAAATTATTAGGTTTTCATCAAAAATATCTTTTCAATCCTGTTGGCTCAACTTTCCTCTTCTGCAGGCTTCATGCTAGGGGTGTTAACAACGCCTTGGCTAGATCCAGGAGGCTAGGGACTGATGGCTGCTTCAGCTAGGGTTGATAAGGTGAGGTGGCTCCTAGGGTTCACTTTGGCTTCCTTCAGCTGTAGCCTTTGTAGCCTCACCATCCTGTATAACCTGGTATTGTCCCTTAGGTATCTCTTGTTTAGCCTTTTCAAGAAGATGTATCTTTCTCTCTGCTCCAGGTAGGACTTGTGCAATTACTTGTTTCTCCTAGTCAATGTCTCATTATTTCTCTTTAGTTCTCTTTCCAAGACCTCGATTTCATAAAACTACCTCAGTAGCAGATTGATCTTTTGACTTCTAGGCCTGCTGGAGGAAGCCCTTTCTGCCAGTTCCTCCTGCTCCTGTGGTGTGGGGGATGGAAATACTTCAGACACTGGTACAATTTTCTAAGATAGGGATGCATCCTCTTCTTTTTATTCCTTAGAATCTTAATAGGGTAGATTTAAGACATTTTCCTAGTGTTCTTCTGCCTCTTGACCTTTCTCACTAAAGCCCAAATTCCTTTTTTCCTTCTTGGTTTTGGAAGAGGAGGGAGGTTGTTTTATTTTTGCTACTAGGGAAATGGCCCTCCTCCTTCTTCTCCCACTCCTTGGGTTTCTATATTTTTTGGTAGGAGACTTCCCTTTCTCCTCTGGTTGAAGGCCTGTCTCAAGCCATTCCAGAACAGAAAATAAGGCCAAGCCATATTTCTTCTCTTCAACAGCTCCTGAACCAATAGCTGGATAAGAACATGGTGGGACAGCCTACCAGCAATCTTAGATGGCTGGGATTTTACTTTATGTGCCATATTCCCTAGACTCCTGTGTAAATAAAAGGGTAGATTGAGAGGGATTTTACTTGTGAAATGATTCATGAGTTTGAAATGGTAGATCATTGCTCTATTATATCTCCCTTCATATTTTAAGTAGATCACAATGGCCTTCAGCAACTCTTTCCAGTTCTCTTCCAGCCATGATGATGGCACACTCTTCTTCCATATTATTCCTCTATGTTTAGGCTTAAGGTAAGACCTGAATTCCACCTCTTTTGGTATAGTGGCCTTGAACCATTTCTCTCCTGTGGAAGGGAGTTCTGTCACCTCAACGATTAGTGCTTCATCTATGAGAAACTCTTCTTTTCCTATAAGTGATTTTGAACCATCAAAGGAGAGGGAAAAAGCTTCATCATCCTACTGATGGAAGCCTTGTATTTTTTCACAGAATTTGTAGCAGCCCACCTCCTGGAAAAGTTTGTAGACCTCTGGATGTGCCTCTAAATAACTAATATCACCTATCTCCTTCCTGAGAGTTGGTCCACTCTTCTTCATCTTGATGGGTGTATCTCCAGGGTACCTGCAAAATAGTTTTTTAGACTTCTATACAGTGTGCTTTAGCAGGCTTCTCTTTCAGAGCTAGTTTTCTAGTGGAGAAAATGCCAATTTTGAAAATGAAATACGATGGGGTCTCCTGGCACTGATTCTGAGGGTTTTCTATCATTATGGAGGCTGAGGTCACGAAAATGATGACAGTAGATCGATCCTCTATATCTCTTTTCCCATATAATCATAGCCTACTTCATCTAGAGCATTTGGTGGCTATTTGATGATCTTTTGTACAGGTGGAGGGAGACTGAGGGTTTGTTGTCATATCAGTCTTCTGCAAATTGCATAACGATGCTTTTCACTCATTTCCCCACGCAGTCATGCAGCTCCAGGTCTTTTCAGTGGGTAATCGCGCTCTCACATGATCATTTATCCTGCTAATGGGGTGAGATGTGACAGTTCCTAATCGTTTCCTTATTTTTCCCTTTCGATGGTTAAGATCCTCTGGTATTTTGTCAGCTAGCCACTGAAAAGCCAAATTTTGGTGGCTAACGGAGTGTTGTCTTTCTTTCTTAAGCCGATGAACCCTTTACCCCATCATCATGTTGAATTTATACTTTCGATAGATAACGACCTCGTCGAAAAACTTTTTTAACTATCGAAAACCTGTTCTTTCGGTGGTTAATAAAATTCCCTAGCTTTCGCCTAAACTGCGGAAAGGGTTTTTTACTCGATACTTATCTTCCTGCTTTTGGTGGTTAGCATATGCATTGCACCTTTCTCTAATTTGTTGAAAGCAACCTTTTTCGGTGGCTAACAAGATGTTCCAAGCCTTGCCTAAGCCGTCGAATGTACTTTTCCCAATGCTGCTCGCCACTCGCTTTCGGCTGTTAAAATATTTCTTGTTTTTCTCTCTTATCTACCGAAAGCACCCCTTTTCGGTGGCCAATTAGTTTTCTGTAGTCTCTCCTAAGCCATCGAAAGTGTTACTTTGACTTTGCTTTCTTAGACCGATTTTGGTGGTTCTCCTTTGGCCCGCGTTCAACTGTTTAGCCTCCGAAACATAGCTTTTCGATTGCTAATGAGCTATAATAGTCCTCGCTTAAGCCACCGCCGAAGCTATAACTTATAAAATTTTCATCCAAATAAAAAACAGAGGCTTTCAAATTTTCAGTGATACTCATATCTTTCATTACATAAGAAGATTCTTCCTACTTTCAAAATAAATTTATTTTCGGAGATAACCTCTGGCTCCTACTTGGGGATGGGACCCTCCTAGTGAGGTCCCATGGATCCTAGACCAAAATTCCTATCCCTGTAAGCAACTAAATAACTTAACACTATCATTTACTGTTCCATTGGGCATGGAGTTTATTCTATAAGCAAAAAGAACCTACTATATACTAATTTACAATAATAAGGCCTCAGAGCCTCAAATAAAGTAAAGTTTCAAAAACCGCCCATTCATTGGGCCATCAAATACCTCTTCTCCTTCCAGATTCTACAATTTTAAGGTGTTATTATTATGTACCTAGGCTATCACAAAAGGGCCAATCCACAAAGAGTCAAATTTTCCATGTTTTCCCTTGTTCTGTCTGACAGCATCCCACTTGAGGACCCAATCTCCAACCTGGAAGTTGTCTACTTTTTCTCTTTTGTCAAAAATGCCCTTTATCCTCTATTGATGGGCTTCTGATTTTCCTATAACTTGCTCCCTGATTTGTTGTAACTCCATCAAGTCCATCATCCTTCTCACCATATTATTTGGTTCATCTTCCTCTTCCTGAAAGAAATTTGCCACTAGAAGAATGAGCTGGATAGGAAAAATGGCCTCAAGCCATAAACTAGATTGAATGGAGAATTCCCTATGAATCTTTTGTATGTTACCCTATCAGCCAATAAATAAAACTTAAGCTTTGAATCCCAGCTTTTCTAATTTGTATCTAGTAGGTTCCTGATGATCCTGACTAAACTTTTGTTGGATGACTCAGCCAGGCCATTGCCTTGTGGATAATAGGAGGTGGAATTCACCAGTTGAATTCCCATTGACTCACACATGTTAACTAAGGCCCCAACTTTAAAAGCTGGTGCATTATCAGTTACCAATGTTACTGGGAAACCAAACCTACTGAAGATATTCTCATATAAAAATATCATGATGACCTGATGAGTGGCATTCCTGGTGGGTACTGCTTCTATCCATTTGGTAAAGTAGTCAGTGGCTACTAAGATCCATTTATGTTGTCCACTGGAAGATGGATTTATTTCACCTATGAAATCGAGACCCCATTGCTGGAAAGGCCCATTCACCACAATAGGCCTAAGGGGTAAGTATTTGAGCTGCTGCTTCCCTATAAATCTTTGGCATTGGTCACAGGCCCTTACAAAAGTGCATACATCAGCAAAGAGGACTGGCCAATAGTATCATGCTCTTAAGATCTCGTGGGTTGTGGTTTTCCAATAGTGGTGGCCTCCACATGTGCTGGAATGAAAGTGATGCATGACCTACTTTGCCTTTTGTTTATCTAGACACCTTAGCAAAATTCTAGACTGATCTTTCCAGTACAGCAGTTTGTCAATTATGCAAAACTTAACATATTTTAACTTAAGAGCTCGTGCTTGGTTAGGAGTGAGATCATGAGAAAATTCTAATTTTTGCAAAAATTGAATAATACCTGAGTACCACTCACATGCAAATATGTTTTCAGCTACTGATGGAATGTCCTTCTAATCTTGATCTACTTCTACTGCCACCATAGTCTGCAATTTTGCTGATTTGACACATGTGAAGTTTATTCCCATCAGTTCACAGTTTTCTTTGGCCATGAGTTTGTCCAGACCTAGTCCCTTCACCAGCTTAGTGGTTTTCACCTCTGTTAACACTCAGAATGTACCCAGGTCCCAAAAGGTAAATCCCAAAGGTAACAGCAAAAACCACTTCAAAAAGAATTTGGCTTCCCTTTCAAGAGAGGGATCTCTCAAATATAAATTTAACAAGGCCAGATATAAGAATCAATACTTAAACGTTATATAGATGGTTGAAATGATACACATAATCATTGGGAAATGGAGTCAAAATACATAAAGATAGCACAAGGTTTCATGCATGAGATTTCATCAAAGGCAAGATAACCACTCAATTATAGTCATTCATTGATTTTAGGTGGAAAACGAAGAAGTATGAACAGTCCATCAATATAGAGCATCATAGGATGAATTCCATATTAACTTTAGCAGAAACATTTATAAAATATCTGAAACAATAGTCAGAGCATAACCAGTATGAATTCCAACTATTCAACACTACGCTTCAGATACGAGGAAAACAAAATGGAATGTAAACACTGGGGAAAAACAATCACAAAGGAAAGAAAAGCACAGACTATAATGTAAACAGCACAGGAATCTCTGATAACCCACATGCATTCAACTTTGTTATTTCAAAAATTATCTATCCTCAAAAACATTGATCCAACATACAGGTTCATACCCCCAATACATCAAGTAAATGCAAATATATACATCAATGATTTCTTCCCAAGAAGATTTAATAACTGAATAATCTGTTTAATCAAAGTCTTTGTAACCGTATCCCTAACAACTAGGAATAAAATACATGCCTTGATCATGATAACATATCATTTAATTAAAATCAACTTGGTGACAGCAAGGCCCGAATAAGTAGCTCCATAGCGTGCAACACCTACTTTTTATGGATGAAGAATATATGTTGTTTTTCCGAATCTCTCCACGGTCCTCCATTGTTCTACGCTTGGGGTGTCATACTCGGTCATTTCTCTAATAGACACCTCCAAATCCATATAGGTCTCATAATACATAGTGGACATCCCTCCTCTTACGATCAGAAATTTCTGTAATATTTTGAAGTCTTCTGTCAACTTTTCCATGATGACTTTCCCAGTCAGTCCTTTTACCAAGTCATTAAACTTGGAATGGCCCATACGTATTTGTACTAGCAGTCTATGATAATGTTCTTGAGAAAAAATTCTTCCTTCTTCATCCTAGAAAGAGGGAAGGCCATCTTCAAACAATTCTTTAAAGGCATGTCTGAAATCATTAATATGCAAAGTCATCTCATCCACCTTATCTTGTACTACCTTCATAAGCTGATGTTTGTGAATGAATTTTTTTTACCATAATACAATAGCCACTCTGTCTTTAATTCCTATATCCTACAATTTTTGATAAGTTAGTGAATTTAAGAAATTCAGTGCATTCTGAGCTGTACTTAGGGGCTTCCTCTCCATGGTCTCATTTACTAATTTTAATCTTTGATTGGCTAAATTAACCAATGCACTTTGGTCATCAATGAAATTCAGATAATGTCTGAACTTAGTAACCTCTACAGACAATGTATCCCAAATTATATGCTTGGCTCCTTGTAGAGGTCCCTTTCCTGTATTCCTTTCTTTTAATTCATTAAACTTCTTTTGCGACTGACTTTTGTCATGTAATATTTTATTCTTGTTTTTAGCCATTTTAGTCAGTTCAGATTTAATCCTCTCATTTTCTTATTTTAACTCCCTGATTTCTACATCTTTCAGGCTTACTTGTGACAGTGGTATTAACAAATCATCAGCTGAAAAATCACTTAAAGGATTTTCAATATTTACAATGGACAGAGTCTACATCAGTAGCGGTCTGGCTCATTAATTCTTCCATAATTTCTTTCTCATCATTCTGATTCTTCTTTAACTGTGAAATTTGTGTCATTAACTCAGTTTTCTCTGTTTCCCATTTATTCTTTTCCTCTTGCAGCTTCATTGTTTTTCCTTTATATTCCATCATTTCTTGATGAATTTTATCTTTCTCTTCTTGCAATGTCAACAACTTTGATGACTGAACATGTTCAGAGCTTGGAATTTTAAACTTATTTTTTAATACCTGAAGGGCATTATATTTTTCCTTTAAAAGTGTCCTAATGGCTTGTGTGTTTCCTGGTTCATCCCCCGAGCTTATGATATTTGCCTGCAGCTTCTTTATTTGAATTGAATTCACCTTGTTCTCAACTTTTTCGTGTGTCAACTGGACCTCCAACTTATCCACTAAAACTTTCAACTTGTTAATTTTCATCATGGCATGTAACAAATCTGAATAAATTATATCCCCTGTCTGTTTGTGAAGCTGTATCTTGTCAGGTAGACTGATTTTATCCAATCTTACTTCCATCTCAGCCACTTTTTTGTCACTTACCATATCTAATTTTAAGTTGTTCCTCTCTACATCCCGAGTGGAAATCAGTGAAGCCTTTGGGTTTCCTAGACTTCTTACTCCTGGGAGTAGATTCTTAGTTTCTTCTAAGGACTGCATCTGCTTTTCAACATAACTTGTCATGAAATCTGCTTTGGCTTTAAAAATTGAACTGGACTCTACATTATTTTCACTTTCAAAAGAAAACTGGATCATTTGCACTGACTTCTTAGGAGTCAAAACTACTTTTTTCAATTCCTCTGAAACTATTTCACTTGAAATTTGATCATCTTGAGAAAATGTTTGGTCTTTTTACATGAACTGTCTTCATCTATCTCCATATTCTCAACCTCAGAAAAATTTCTTTTAATTAAAACATTAGAATTTTCTGGCACTTGAGACACTGTATTAACCCACTGCTTGTACCTTCATTGCTTCCTAGATTTTCCACAAAATGAAACAAATTCGCTATTTCCCCCAATCCCTCAACAACTTGATGATCAAATGGTTTGTTCTTATTTTCTTGTTTCCTTTGAGAAATTATATGATATGGATCATAATTGACCTTCTGTTCTTTTTGAAAATCCATGTTTTCCGATAATTTTTCAACGATCACCAAGGCACCTTTGTTTTTAAAGATGAATGTACCAACTTTAAGGAGAAATTTGATATTAGAGGACTTATTGAAAGCTCCGAAATTCTCCTCTTCTGTATATAATATTTGTCTCATGAATTAAAATGCAAAGATTCTAGGGGTAAGAAAAGCAGGAAGCCTGTATGGCTCTCCGGTGAAACCATACACTCTTAAAACAATAAAGTATTTATATAAAAACCAATGCCCAATCCTGTCTTCTGGTGACGATTGCATAATAACCTTCATTTCTTCAAACACTCTGGGAAATACCTCATCAAACAGCAACTTGTACATCCTTGACATAATGGAATTCATGAAATCGAACATATTGATTTGCTTTGACAGATCCGAAGAGAACATAGTAGTCAAGAATTGTAATTCTGTTATGTTTGAACATAACAACATATTCGACAGATATGATTGGTATTTGAAAAATCTGACCTTTGGGAACTCAACTAAATGGATATGAATGACCTCTGCTAAATACCCATTCAAACTGAAGTAATGGACTGGATGGGACTCAGACTCAAGACTGACTGAACTCATTTTCAATAAAAAACTCAAGACAACCTCATTGACATGAATTTCATTATCTAGACCTAAAATTTGGTAGACCAAAGATACAACCAATTGGACCTCCTCTTTGAAAATGTGAATACGGTATGGAAAAAAGAGACCCTCTAATGACTGACCTTCATTAAGAATACTAGACAAAAATTCACATCGAATTTCAGTTTTACAACCTTTGTATACTTCGGCTAAAATAGACTCATTCACAGACTCACCACTGTTAGGGAAATTATCAATCAAATTAAGGAATCCACAATTAGCTTTTGAATCAATCCTACATAATATCTTGGATGTGGAACGACTCATAATGACTCTCTCAGAAGGTGAGTAATTACTTGCACACCATTCAGCGAATTCAAGAAAGGGTAAAGTCTGTTCAATGGTGAAATAATATAGAAAGGACTTGCAGACATTCAAAATGTTGTTTCCCTGTAAACTATAGTGCCACAATCTTTCTTTAGTAACTGATACATTTCCAACTGAAAGAAACGGGTCATACACACTTCTCTCTCTATCAACCATGAATTTCTCTCTTTCATCTAGGATCCGGTTAAGACCTTCTAACCCCTTCTCTTTCTCCATAACAGAAAAATGACGATAATTCTCTAAACAGAGCTCAAATATTCGAAGCTTACCTGTGACTATGACTATATGTATGTGAGGTTGACTGCAAAAGGATGGCGGGCTGTCCCCTTCACTCATCTCAGCATGCAAAATAAAAAATGATTTTTTAAAAATAAGTCAACCTCACCTTATATAAAGGTCTATTCCGGAGGCTCCCTTTAGCGGTTTTCCTTAAACCATTTTTCTCTTCGGAATGTACTGTGAGCTGCCATGTGTATTGTGGTTTTTATTCCGCTACCACCTTTCCACTTCAACTACTATGCAACTTTATCCTCTGGAGCTTATGACAACTGTTGATGAATACTTGCTTTATGTTTAAGCCGTTAGATTAAATTGCACGTACACATTCCACTGGCCTTTTTGTTTTTAACAACGCCCATCTTTATGGAGCGGACTCCTTATCAACCGTAGATTTTACCGACTTGGTCCCACAACCATCAATCCTTGTGCTTTGTTAGTTACCTCTGCTTATCCTTATCTCCCGTGCATCTCCACAGAGCAGATCTGTTCTAAACCATTGATTTTCACCTATTTTGTTCTATACCATCATATTATGAGATAATTTTATCTTTTATGTGCCATTTTATCATATATTCACATTGTTACTCTTAACCAAAGTTCATGTAACCTTCATTTTTCTCCACCATGTTTCTTTCAATACTTTTCGAATTAGAGGTGTTAACAACTGGCTCCATCTGGGCATGATATCCCCCCTGCGAGGTATCAAAGAACTCATAGACTAGGTTCCTGTCTTTAATCTTTACATGATAACTTCCAAAAATTTTACTTTTTTGCTGATATATTTAGATAGAAATAAATGGCTTACCTCCTGAATCTTAGGGCTTTCACTGCGAGCTTCAAAAACATTCGGCTCGCCATCTGTACTGCTTTTTTTTTTAAAGAAATAAATATTTACAAAATATGATACAGATTTTACCTTCCTTCTTAGGACAGGTAATGCTTAAAAAATATCCCATTGACAGTGTTACTATCCAAAGAAACCCCATTCGGATATTCCAAAAGAACTACATTTTTCACTCTGTGTCCAACAATAACATAAGGACCTACCCACATGTGATCAAATTTTCCATGTTTATCTTCTTTGGGAGCATCCCATTTCAAGACCAGGTCATCAATCTGAAACTGTTCTTCCTTCACCCTTCTGTCGAAAGTATTTTTCATTTTTTCCTGATGTGATTGCACTTTATCATAGGCCTTACTCCTTTTCTCTTCTAGCTCAATAATCTGGTTTATCCTCCTTTGCATGTGGTTTGGTTCTTCTTGCTGCTCTTGAAAATACCTCATAACTGGAACACCTAATGATGCTGGAAAGACAAATTCAGTTCCATACACTAATTGGAAAGGAGACATTCCAATCGCTCTTTTAGTACTAATCCTGTCAGCCCATAAAGCATATTTGAGCTTGGTATGCCATGATCTTTTATTACCTTCCAACAACTTCTTGATGATCCTGGCCAGGATTTTATTTGAAGAATCGGCTAACCCGTTTCCTTGTGGAAAATAAGCAGTCGAATGATTCAGACTGATATGATATTTGTGGCAAAACTTAATCATCTTCTTGGACTTAAAAGCTGCTGCATTATCTGTTACTATTCTTCTGGGACATCCAAATCTAGCCAGTATGTTCTCCTCAAGAAAATTTATGATTACGGTCTCAGTTGCTCTCCTGGTAGGAATTACTTCAATCCATTTTTTAAAATAATTTGGAGCTATTAAAATCCATTTATGTTGTCCTGAAGAATTGGGATTTATTTCACAAATGAAATCCAGTCCCCACTGTTGAAAAGGAGCTTCTATTGTTATTGGATTTAAAGGAAGAGGAAGTACCTTTCTTTTACCGTCAAAAATCTGATACTGATGACACATGCTGGTTTCTTTATACACAGCTAAAAATAATGTTGGCCAACAGTAACCCACTCTCAGAATTTTATTTGCAGTCACCTTCCAAGAATGATGCCCTCCACAATCTCCTTTATGGAATTCTTTGACTGTATGTTGAGCTTCATTTTCCAAAAGACAATTGAGTAATACACCTCTAGGATCCTTCCAATAAAGATATCGATTGATAATACAGAACTTGGCAGCTTTCAATTTTACTTATCTTGATCTTGACTTACTCAATCCTGCTGGTGCTTGTAAATTTCGAAGGACATAAACAATTTCAGAGTACCATGGAGATGCAACAAAATCAATCATCACTTCCACCTCTGTATCCAACTGATTAGATTGATTGGATAAGAAATTGATCTGTAAAGACTCACAATTTGAATTTGTCAACATTTTCGCTAATCCTTGTCCCTTAACCAGCTTGGTAGGCTTTATCTCTATGTCATACTCCAATAATGTAGCTATCCATTTTTCCCTTCTACCTTCTGGATTAGGTTGTGTCAAAATCCCTTTCACTGCAGTAGTTGGAACATGCACAATTACATGTGAGTGTAGAATATACACTCTGAAATCTTTCAATGCTTTGACCAAAGCATATGCTTTTTTCTCCATGATATCATATTTTAATTCTCCATCCCTCAACATCTTGCTGAAAAATGCTATGGGTTCCTCCATGTTTACATCATTCTTCTGCAACAAAATTGCTGCAATAGTATGTTCTGAAGCATAGGAAAATACTAGGAAATCTTTGGTGAAATCTGGACTTACCAACACCAGAGCCTTCGAGAATTCTTGTTTGATTTTCCAAAATGACCTCCTAGCATCTGCATTCCATTTTATCTCATGACCTTTTTTCAACATATTTGTAATATTCATTAAGATTTCAACAAAACTAGGCACAAACCTTCTTAAAAAATTTACCTGTCCCAAAAATGATTGTATTTCCATTTTACTCTTGGGTTCTTCTACCTTTAAAATTGCACTAACCCTTTCAGGATCGATTTTTATTCCGTCTTTAGATTATATATGACCCAACAATTTTCCTTCTTCCAGCGCAAAATTTGACTTCTTCGGGTTCAATGATATACCGAACTTCCTGCACTTCATGAAAATTTTCTCTAAATGATGAATATGTTCCCTGTCAGATCTTGAATAAACTGTGATGTTTTCCATGTAAATTACCACAAACTTTCCAATTCCCCCCGCAAAAGCAATGTCCATAGCCCACTAGAAAGTAGCTCCTACATTCATTAAGCCAAAAGGCATCTTTGCATACATAAAGGTGCCCCAAGGTGTAGTAAAGGCAGTTTTCTCCTGATCTTCAGGTAGTACTTTAATCTGATTGTAACCAAAAAAACCGTCCATCATCGAAATTCTTTCAGCTCCAACTACCTTCTGCAATATATGATCCATCTTTGGCAAGGGATAATTTTCCTTCATATAAGCTTTATTCAAATTTTGGAAATCTATACACAGTCTTATTTCTTCATTATTTTTCCTAACAGGAACTAAATTTGCAACCCATTTTGAAAATCTTAGAGTCATGATGATCTTGACGTCAAATAATTTTTTAATTTCCTTCTCAATAATTGGCAACAATTTAGGATTTATTCTTCTAAGTTTTTTCCTAAAAGGCTTTTCCCTAGGTTTTATAGGAATAGTATGTTGTATTATAGATGTATCATATTCTTTAAGATGTTCATAGCTCCAAGTAAATACATCTATATACTTCTTCATTAAATTCATATACTCTTCTCTTTCTTTTACAGGCAAATTTCTGGACAATTTTATAATCTTCGAATTTTCTTTGGTACCAATATTCCTATCTTCAATAGCATTTTCAGCAGGCTTCACTTTAGGATTCTAGCAACATCATTCTGATAAAAAAAAATTTCCAAAGGAATCAAACCTCTTGGTATAAAATTATTTTTCAATTTAATAATATCTTTTCCTCCTAAGGTTCCCTTTAATTTTTCAGCACCATCCTTTTCTTTTTCAGGCTCTTCAATATGAGTATTTACAAATTCTCCCGATAATTCTAAAAACATTCTTATCTGCATGTCATCTTCAAACACCTACCAATATTTAGAATTATCGGGAATAGATGGCATGTTCACAATGTCCACTTGATATTCTTTCTAACCAGAAATAGGGGTTTTGAATTGTCCAGCAACTACTGCCAAAGAATCTGCTATGGTATTTTCATACCTGGAAACCACCTGAATCGTATGCTCTGTAAAAAAGTTACCAATCATATCCCATACTTCGTTCCTATAGGCCCTAATTTGGGGATGCTTGGTTTGATAACTATCATTCACCTGGTTTATTACCAGCTCTGAATCCCCCAAAACTCTTATCCTCTGCACTCCCAAATCTTTCAAAGCATGCAACCCAAGTAATAAAGCTTCATATTCAGCTACATTATTTGTGCATTCAAATGTTAATTTATATGATAAAGCTTTAAAATCCATGATAGGAGAAATTATATACACACCAGCTCCAGCACCTATTTTTGCCATAGATCCATCAAAATACATAGTCCACAAACCTTCTCTTTTTTGCTTTGCTTCCAAAGCATTTTGTTCCATCACCTCTTCCTTTTTATTTTCTTCAGGCTTCATCTGCAATGTAGATTCCAAATCACATGGGATAGTATCATTAAAGAAAATGGAAGACCTCAAATCAGTGTCAACAGCATATATATGATGAACTTCAGGTTTATCTTGACTGCTCACTACATAGGGAGTTCTTTTCTCACTATACAACCTCTTACTCCCATCTTGAACAGGAATAGTAGCATATGACATATCCATTTGTAAGCTACCTTTCAACTTTAAAGTCCAAGTTCTCTATAACAATACTCCAAACTTTGGTGGAATATCTGCTACTACCACATCCATTACTATTGTTTTAGATGGTAATTTATTCAGAGTTACTACCATATCCCTAATCAAACCAAGACATTTCACTCTCCTAGAATCAAAAGGGTACAAATCTTTATATGGTCTTGTTACTTCCAGTCCCAAACTTTCAACTACTCCTTTTGGCATTAAATTGTGTGATGCACCTAAATCTAACATAGCATTATGAACCACCATATCATGCACATTCAAACTCAAATAAAAAGGAGGAACTTCTTCATTCTCTATATTTTCGACTTTTGACCCAAATGAAATAGTATGATTATCATCATTCAATTCCAAAATGTCAGATTGCAATTCTCCTTGACCTCTGACCATATTTGTTATGGTATTTATATATTCATTATTTCTCAACAACTCATTAAAAGGAACATAGATTTTCAACTTGAAAAGCTCATTCTGCAAATTGAAACTAGAATTGACTTTTTCTACATCAATTGATGTTATTTGCTTCATTCCTTTTTTTTTGTATCTCATTCTCAACTTCCTTATTTACAACAGATTATTTTTGTATTTCTTTTCCCTTTTATGTATTTAAAGAACTAGTGGAAGGCTGATTTGGATTTAACCTCCCTTTATTTATAAGAACTTCTCTATTTCTCTATCTAATCTTCCTTTGTACATCATCCATAACATGCAGATAACCCATCTGATATTGTTCTGTCTCCCTCTCAAATTCTTCACTTCTATCCTCCTGTGCGAACATGCTATGCTCTTCTTCCGTAAGATATATCTCTGAATCTAGTTCCCCAAAAAGATGAATTTCATTTTCTGTAGGATCTTCTTCATCAGTAACATAATTCTCAAGAAATGGTGGTCGAATTTGATGTTCTTCTTGATTTCTTGGGTTTCTCATGTCTCTTTTCCTATTTTGTGGAGGTATAGGAGGGTTTGGTCTTCTAAAATTTGGATTCCTGATTTGAGGATCAGCTTGTTCTCTGTTGAATGTCCTATTATCCATAGTCAACCTGTCCATCAACTTCTCCATTGTCTTCAACATCATTTCAAAATTAATATCAGTGGTAGAAGAAGAAGCAGAAGGAATATTTTCTTCTTTTTTCCTCCTATCAATGTCTCCGTGTTTCATTTTTCCACTTGCCATCATATTCACCTCTACCTCTAAAGCATCTGTAAACATTGCGGCAAGAGTTGCTGATTTTCTTTCTCTCAAAGAAAATGAAAAGTCATTATCAAAGGCTCTAGCATAATGAAGTTTAGCAGCAGCTGTAGAAGGTTTTATATCTTCTGGAATAGAATTATAAACCCTCATAAACCTACTTGAAAATACATGAACAGATTCAAAACCCCCCTTTTTGAGACTATTATACTGGGACAAGAGCTACAAAGGATTTTTTTTGTCATCCCATATCTCTAGGAATGCATTCTAGAAATCTTGGAAATTCAATATAGATCCATCCAGCAAGTCTTTAAACCATTTCTTCGCTTCACCTGATAAAATTTGAGCAAATAACAACATTTTAACATCTGCATAATCAACTTCCTCCAAGTCAGCAAAATCTTCAAATTTAGCCACGTGTTTTTTTGCGGTTATGTCTCCTTCTCCATCAAATAAGGAAATTATTTGGGAGTAATTTTGGGGAAGGTTGTGCAATAAAGCAGGAAAACACAAAGGAGCAAATTTGGCTACCATTGGTCTAGGTGGATTCAAAGGCACTGAGGAATTTTGAGTGTTGTGAACAACAAGTGTTTCAAATTTTGCAGACTGTTGTAAATCTCTCCAAAGGGAATACAATAAATAAGATTCTAATCTACGGGGATTAAATTCAGTATTTTTAAGATCAAATTCAGACTTAGACTTCAACAAACCCTTTCCAACATTAACTTCCCATTCTTGATAAAAAATACTATGAGAATCCTGAGAAGATGATGCACCAAACAGAGAAAAGTCTATTTTTTCTTTATCTTTTTTCTTAAACAACTTTTCTGGATCTTCCAAACTCTTTAAAATTTCAGTATCAGAATTACCTCGTGTATGTCTTCTCGAAGCCAGAATGACTTTTAAATTTTGAAAGAAAATTTACAATGGAATCGCCAGGGCAAATATACAACCTTCTCTACTGACAAAAATTCCTGTTTTCCCACATAAATATTTTCTTGATATTTAAAACTCTGTCATTCTTCCCAGGGTAGATTTGCAATTTCATCCCTGGAAACGGTGCCAATTTGTTAACACACAGAATGTACCCAGTTTTCAAAAGGTAAATCCCAAAGGTAACAGCAAAAACCACTTCAAAAAGAAACTGGCTTTCCTTTCCAGAGAGGGATCTCTCAAATATAAATTTAACAAGTCCAGATATAAGAACCAATACTTAAACATTATATATATGGTTGAAATGATACACATAATCATTGGGAAATAGTGTCAAAATACATAAAGATAGAACAAGGTTGCATGCATGAGATTTCATCAAATGAAAGATAACCACTCAATTACAGTCGTTCATTCATTTCAGGTGGAAAAGGAAGAAGTATGAACAGTTCATCAATCTAGAGCATCATAGGATGAATTCCATATTAACTTTATCATAAACATTTATAAAATATCTGAAACAATAGTTAGATCATAACAAGTATGAATTCCAACTATTCAACACTACGCTTCATATACGAGGAAAACAAAATGGAATGTAAACACTGGGGAAAAACAATCACATAGGAAAGAAAAGCACAGACTGTAATGTAAACAGCATAGGAATCTCTGATAACCCACATGCATTCAACTTTGTTATTTCAAAAATGATCTATCCTCAAAAACATTGATCCAACATACGGGTTCCAACCCCCAATACATTAAGTAAATACAAATATATACATCAATGATTTCTTCCCAAGAAGATTTAATAGCTGAATAATCTGTTTAATCAAATTCTTTGTAACCGTATCCCTAACAACTAGGAATAAACTACATGCTTTGATCCTGATAATAGATCATTTAATTAAAATTGACTTGGTGACAGCAAGGCCCAAATAAGTAGCTCCATAGCGCGCAACACCTATTTTTATAGATGAAGAATATACTTTGTTTTTCCAAATCTCTCCACAATCCTCCATTGTTCTCCGCTTGGGGTGTCATACTCGGTCATTTATCTGATAGACACCTCCAGATCCATATAGGTCTCATAAGACATAGTGGGAAGCCCTCCTCTAACGATCAGAAATTTCTGTAATATTTCAAATTCTTTTGTCAACTTGTCCACGATGACTTTCCCAGTCAGTCCTTTTACCAAGTCATTAAACTTGGAATGGTCCATATGGCTTTGTACTAGCAGGCTATGATAATGTTCTTGAGAAAAAAGTATTCCTTCTGCATCCCAGAAAGAGGGAAGGCCATCTTCAAACAATTCTTTAAAGGCATGCCTGAAATCATTAATATGCAAATTCATCTCATCCACCTTATCTTGTACTACCTTAATAAGCTGATGTTTGTGAATGAATTTTTTCGACCAGAGTACAATAGCCACTTTGTCTTTAATTCCTATATCTTGCAATTTTTGAGAAGTTAATGAATTCAATAAATTCAGTGCATTCTAAGCTGTATTTAGGGGCTTCCTCTCCATGGTCTCATTTACTAATTTTAATCTCTATTTGGCTAAATTAACCAATGCACTTTGGTCATCAATGAAATTCAGATAATGTCTGAACTTAGTAACCTCTATAGACAATGTATCTGAAATTATATGCTTGGCTCCTTGTAGAGGCCCCTTTCTTGTATTCCTTTCTTTTAATTCATTAAACTTCTTCTGCAACTGACTTTTGTCATGTAATATTTTATTCTTGTTTTCAGCCATTTGAGTCAGTTCAGATTTGATCCTCTCATTTTTCTTCTTTTAACTCCTTGATTTCTACATCTTTCAGGCTTAATTGTGACATTGGTACTAACAAATCATCAGCTGAAAAATCACTGAAAGGATTTTCAATATTTAGAATGGACAAATCTACATCAGTAGGGGTCTAGCTCATTAATTCTTCCATAATTTCTTTCTCGTCATTCTGATCCTTCTTTAACTGTGAAATTTGTGTCATTAACTCAGTTCTCTCTGTTTCCCATTTATTCTTTTCCTCTTGCAGTTTCACTTTTTGCCTTTATATTCCGTCATTTCTTGATGAATTTTATCTTTCTCTTCTTGCAACGTCAACAACTCTGATGACTGAACATGTTCAGAGCTTGTAATTTTCAACTTCTTTTTTAATACCTGAAGGGCATTATCTTTTTCCTCTAAAAGTCTCTTGATGGTTTGTGTGTTTCCTAGTTCATCCCCCGAGCTTATGACATCTTCCTGCATCTTCTTTATTTGAATTGAATTCACTTTGTTCTCAACTTTTTCGTGTTTCAACTGGACCTCCAACGTATCTAGTAAAACTTGCAACTTGTTAATTTTCATCATGGCATGTAACAAATATGAATAAATTATATCCCCTGTCTATTTGTAAAGCTGTATCTTGTCAGGTACACTGATTTTATCCAATCTTACCTCCATCTCGGCCACTTTTTTGTCACTTACCATAGCTAATTTTAAGGTGTTCCTCTCTACATCCCGAGTGGAAATCAATGAAGCCTTTGGGTTGCCTAGACTTCTTACCCATGGGAGTAGATTCTTAGTTTCTTCTAAGGACTGCATCTGCTTTTCAACATAACTTGTCATGAACTTTGCTTTGGATTTAAAAACTGAACTGAACTCTACATTATTTTCACTTTCAAAAGAAAACTGGTTCATTTGCACTGACTTCTTAGGAATCGAAACTACTTTTTTCAATTTCTCTGAAACTATTTCACTTGAAATTTGATCATCTTGCGAAAATGTTTTGGTCTTTTTACGTGAACTATCTTCATCTATCTTCATATTCTCAACCTCAGAAAAATTTCTTTTAATTAAAACATTAGAATTTTCTAGCACTTGAGACGTTGTAATTAATGCATTGCTTGTACCTTCATTGCTTCCTAGATTTTCCACAAAATGAGACAAATTGGCTATTTCCCCCAATACCTCAACAACTTGATGATCAAATGGTTTGTTCTTATTTTCTTGTTTCCTTTGAGAAATTATATGATATGGATCATAATTAAGCTTCTGTTCTTTTTGAAAATCCATGTTTTCCAATAATTTTTCCATAATCACCAAGGCACCTTTGTTTTTAAAGGTGAATGGACCAACTTTAAGGAGAAATTTGATATTAGAGGACTTCTTGAAAGCTCCAAAATTCTCCTCTTCTGTATATAATCTTTGTCTCATGAATTCAAGTGCAAAGATTCTAGGGGTAAGAAAAGCAGGTAGAATGCATGGCTCTCCAGTGAAACCATACACTCTTAAAACAGTAAAGTCTTTATATAAAAACCAATCCCCAATCCTATCTTCTGGTGACGATTGCATCATAACCTTCATTTCTTCAAACAATCTGGGCAATACCTCATCAAACAATAACTTGTACATCTCTGACATAATGGAATTCACGAACTCGAACATATTGATTTTCTTCGGCAAATCCGAAGAGAACGTAGTAGTCAAGAATTGTAATTCTGTTACATTAGAAAGTAACAACATATTCAACAGATATGATTGGTATTTGAAAAATATGACCTTTGGGAACTTAACTAACTAGATATGAATGACCTCTTCTAAATACTCATCCAAACTGAAATAATGGACTGGATGGGAATCAGACTCAAGACTGACTAAACTCATTTTCAATAAAAAAACCCAAGACAACCTCATTGACATGAATGTCATTATCTAGACCTAAAATTTGGCAGACCAAAAATACAACCAATTGGACCTCCTCTTTGAAAATGTGAATATGATATGGAAAAAAGAGACCCTCTAATGACTAGCCTTCATTAAGAATCCTAGACAAAAAATCACATCGAATTTCAGTTTTACAACCTTTGTATACTTCGGCTAAAATAGACTCATTCACGGACTCACCACTGTCAGGGAAATTATCAAGAAAATTAAGGAATCCACGAATAGCTTTTGCATCAATCCTACATAATATCTTGGACGTGGAATGACTCATAATGACTTCCTAAGAAGGTGAGTAATTACTTGCACACCATTCAGTGAATTCAGGAAAGGGTAAATTCCGTTCAATGGCGAAATAATACAGAAAGGACTTGAAGACATTCAAAATTTTGTTTCCCTGTAAACTATACTTCCACAATCTTTCTTTAGTAACTGATACATTTCCAACCGACAGAAACGGGTCATACAAACTTCTCTCTCTATCAACCATGAATTCCTCTCTTTCATCCAGGACCCGGTTAAGACCTTCTAACCCCTTCTCTTTCTCCATAACATAAAAATGACAATAATTCTCTAAATAGAGATCAAGTATTCGAAGCTTACCTATGACTATGACTGTATGTATGTGAGGTTGATTGAAAAAGGATGGAGAGATGTCCCCTTCACTCATCCCGGCATGCAAAATAAAAAATGAGTTTTTAAAAATAAGTCAACCTCACCTTATATTAAGGTCTATTCTGGAGGCTCCCTTTAATGGTTTTCCTTAAACCATTTTTCTCCGCAGAATGTACTGTGAGCCGCCACATGTATCGTGGTTTTTATTCCACTACCACCTTTCCACTTCAACTACCGCACAACTTTATCCTCTGGAGATGATGACAACTGTTGATGAATACTCACTTTATGTTTAAGCCGTTAGATTAACTTGCACGTACACATTCCGCTGGCCTTTTTGTTTTTAACAACGTGCATCTTTATGGAGTGGACTCCTTATCAACCATAGATTTTACCGACTTGGTCCCACAACTGTCGATCCTCGTGCTTTGTTAATTACCTCCGCTTATCCTTATCTCCTGTGCATCTCCACAGAGCGGATCTATTCTAAACCATTGATTTTCACCTCTTTTGTTCTATACCATTGGATTATGAGATAATTTTATCTTTTATGTGCCATTTTATCATATATTGACATTTTTAATCTTAACCAAAGTTCATGTAACCTTCATTTTTCTCCATCATGTTTCTTTCAATACTTTTTGAATTAGAGGTGTTAACAACCTCTATATCAAACTCAATTAGCTTGGCAATCCACTTAGCTCTCTTCCCATCAATGTCAGGCTGAGTCAAAACATCCTTCACAGCAGCTGAAAGGACATATGCAAGGACCTTGGCATGGAGAATATAAATTCTAAAAGTATTCAAATATTTTATGAGAGCATAAGCCTGCTTCTCAATTGGGTCATACTTCAGCTCAGCATCTCTCAGGGTTTTGATGAAGAATGCAATTGGATGATCAAGACCCTCATCATTCTTTTGTAATAGTATAGTTGCAACTGTGTCATAGGATGAAAAAGAGAAGATATAAAAACTCTTGGTGTAATCAGGACTAATCAGGGTTGGGGCCTCCTTGATAGCCTTCTTAATGTCTTCAAAAGAGTTTCTTGCCTGGTCAGTCCATTTTATTTATTCCTCTTTTTTTAGCATGACTGTTATATGCTTTACTAGCTCGGAGAAATTAGGGATGAACCTACTGACAAAGTTTATCTTTCCTAAAAAGGACTGAATGTCTCTTTTTGACTTCGGTATTGACAGCTTCTGAATTGCTTCCACCCTTACAAAATCGATCTTTACACCTTCAGCTAAGACTATATGGCCTAGGATTTTTCCTTCACTGAGTGAAAACTGAGAATTCTTAGGGTTCAGTGAAATTCCATACCTTCTGCACTTCAGAAATACCTTCCTTAAATGCTGCAAGTGATCATGATGGCTATGAGAGTAAACTTTTAGGTCATCCAAATATATCAGCACAAATTTATCTTTCAACCCTACAAAAGCTAGGTCCACGAGTCCCTGAAAAGTATCCCCGACATTCATTAGTCCAAATGGAATTTTAGAATACATGAAGGTGCCCCAGGGGGTGGTAAAGGTTGTCTTCTCTTGGTCATCAAGGTGCAAAACAACTTGGTTGTATCTAGAGAAGCCATCTAGGAAGGACATAACCCTATCCCTTGAGACTTTCTGCAGCAGGTGTTCCATCTTGGGCAGTGGATAGTTATCTTTCTTGGAACACTTGTTCAGGTTTCTAAAATCCACACACAACCTGATTTCTCCATTTCTCTTTCTTACCACCACTAGGTTTTCAATCCACTTAGAGTACCTGAGGGGGATTATGATCTTGGCTTTGAGGATCTTATGGATTTCTTTTTCAATTACTGGTAATAGGAGAGGACTAATGGATCTCAGCTTCTACTTGAAAGGGATGGTGTCCTTCTCCAAAGGGATCTTATGCTAGATGATATTGGTGTCATAGGTTTTCAGGTCACTGTACTCCCAGGAAAAGACATCAAAAAACTCATTTATCAGGCTGCAAAGATTTGACCTCTGATCAACATTCAATTTAGTAGATAGATTTATCAGTTTTGGATGGCTTTGGCTACCTATGTTTTGCTCTTGGACAGCAGGATCTAGCTTCTTTTTCGCAGGCTTAAAAGGGATGTCATTGTGGTCAAACAGCTCTTCCAGTGGTACTAGGCCTCGAGGTATGTAGTTGTTGGGTAATTGGACAATGTTCTGATCAACCACTTTATCTTTCAACTTGAGTTGCTTGGCTTCCTCCATGTTTAGGTTTTCTTGGTCTATGTGCATATAAGCGAATTCATCTACTAGTTGAAGGAACTTACCAAGCTCGTCATCATTTTCAAACACCTTCAAGAATTTGACATTGTCTGGCAAGGAATGTTTGTATTTAACTTTAACATCATAGCTGAGCTAAGGAGGTAAAGGAGGAATGATAAGAATTACAAATACAACTAGGCAATCAGCCAGATGATTCAAAGCCCTAGGTATATATGACAGTTCAAAAAGCATAAAGGAGTCTCTTAGTTTCCATACCTCATTCCTGTAGGCCTTTAGTCTAATTTTTTTTGTCTGAAAAGTGTTGTTGACCTGCTATATACTGAGGTATGCATCTCCAAAAATACTCATGCACATGATCCCCATATCCTTGGCAGCTTTAACTCCTAGCAGCAAGGCTTAATATTCTTCTATATTGTTAGTGGTTTTGAAATCAAGCTTGTAAGACAGATGAATGTTTCCTTGGATGGGGAGATCAATACTACACCTGTACATGTGGAGGTTTGAGTGCTAGCTCCGTCAAAATACATGTTCCAAACTACTGTGGTCACTTCTTCGGGATACTGACAGGTGGGTTCAGTGAGCTAGACTGATGTTTGCTTAGAATCATCTATATGCAGAATGCATGACCCAAAATTAGTGTCCACTGCATAGATGGGGTGATTTACTGAATTGCTCTCCTTGCTTATGATGTAGGCCAACTGATTTTCCTGGTACAGCCTCTTAGTCTCTCCTCCAAACATGGGGATAGTGGCATATGTAAGATCCATATGAAGTGTGCCACCTAGTCTTTTTCTCCATGATCGAGATAGCATGAGACCAAATTTTGGAGGGATATTAGCCACCACAATGTCCATCATGATGCTTTTCGAAGGTAGTTAGGTTAGGTTCACAACTAGGTCTTTGATGAGGCTCGAGCACTTGACTTTTTTGGATTCAAAGGATAATAAATCATGGTAAGTCTTGGTGATGTTGAGTCCAAGCTCATCCATAACAACCTTTGGCATTAGGTTGTGAGAGGCTCCTAAATCGAGCAGACAGTTATGGAGGATTTTATCATGGATATTTAGGGATATGTAGAAAGGATGGCATGAGTCCTTTAGGTCTTCATTCATGGGGCCCAGGGTTACAACAGGCTTGGAATCTTGTAGGTTAACAAATTCAATGTCAATATGCATATTTGGCTAAAGGGAATTCATAATGGAAGACTTGAATGCATCATTTTTCATTAGCTCAATTAATGGGAAAGGGATCTTCAATTTTTGAATTTCTAACTCTAGGTTGAAAGAATAAGGAAACCTATCTGGAAACCTTACCTCATGCCCTGGAAATTTGATTTGGATCTAATCAGGAATGGTTTAAGGTGCTAGTTTCTGTAATGCTTTGGATGTGACAGACACCTTCTTTGATAAAACAACAACCTTTTTACCTGGTGCAGCGGGTTGTTTGACAGGGATAGCATTCTTCTTGAGAGGAGAAACCAACCTAAACCTTATATTGTACCCTTCCTGAACATTAGCTTGATATATAGTCTCTTCAGTGATCTGCTCATCAATTAGGGCTTCCTCATATTCTACCTGTGTTAGAAAAGAATAGTCCACCTCATCCTCCATGCAGTGGATGTTGTCGTCAGCCTATCCTTCTTCTTCAATGAATTTTGGCTCTTCTTCTAGTACAACATTTTGAAATTGAGCTCTTATTATCCGATCTTCCCCTTGATTCCTCTCCCTTCTAAGAATCTGCACTAGGGGGTTTCCTCTTCTATAAGGGACAAAATTAGGGTTTTGAGGAGCAAAGTCACTTGGCCCTTTAGTTTAGGCATTTCAGCAGTCAGGTTATCTAATAGTTTGGTCATTTTGTCGATCTTGTTTTCTGATGAAGAAGACCCAATAGGGTCTGCTGGCTGCTTCTTCATGTCTATCTTTCCTTTAACCTTCTGAGATGCCAAAACAAAATGTTTGATTCTACCTCGAGGGCAACATCTTGCATCAGTGATAAGGAGGAAGACCTCCTTTCTTTGAGAAGTAAGCAAAAATCAGAGTCAAAGGCATTTGCATAATTTATCCTAACTGATGTATCAGTGGGTTTAATTTCAGTGGGGATCTTGCTGTACATATTGTTGAACCTCTTGGTGAAGTTGGAGACAGACTCCCCATTTTCTCTTTTTAGGTTGCTGAACTTTGTGATATAGTAGAGGTGGTCTCTCCTCTCTCCCCAATGCTTCAGGAAGATGTCATCTAGGGCCTCAATTCATACCACTGATCTAGCAGGGAGTTCCTTAAACCGTTTCCTAGCCTGACCATCTAGGCTTTGCACAAAAACCCTAGTCCATACATCTTCTTGCTCTATGTTAAAATTCTCAGCATAGCCATAAAATTCCTCTAGATTTTATTCAACTGTGAAATCCCCTTCTCCTATGAACTTAGGAATATACTTGAGGTAATCTCCAGTAGGCATGGAAAAGAGGGGATTTGGCAAATTTAGGGGGGCATACCTAGCTACCAGGATCCTTTCCATTTTGGTCAATTGAGGGGCAGCCATTTTGAAAATGTGTATGGACAGGGTTGAGGAAGGTAGCACTGATGAAGGTACTTGTTGAGTAGGTGGTGGTGGTATACTTATCCTAGTGGAGTCACCTGGGATTGGATCTTCACAAGCAGCAGTGCTCGAAGATGCCAAAACCCTAGGATTTTTTTATGTATTTATAAATTCCCGAGAATTAAGTGCTTCAGCAGAAAAATTTCTTGAAATAGCTGATGTGGCTTCTTGTGCAGGACTACTGGTCTATCTTAATAAAGCCCTAGCTCTTCTCAAAATTTATTTTGGGTCTGAAACAGGTGTTGCTGGTGGCCCCTTAGGGTTTTCTCTGGTACTTGGTCTTCTTGAAGCCACCTTATTTCAATGGAGTCGCTAGATAGATGATTACAACCAGAATATTGTCCAAGCTTTGTCTATCATCAAGGCAAGGATCTATGTCATCTCCCAGGGAAGTTGAGCTTCAGTCTCCTCTCCCCGGTAATGGCGCCAATTTGTTATCACTCCAGAAAACTCCTCTAGGTTGTAGCTCGAGTATGCCTGGTAACTTAAAATGTTTAGCATTTTTTGATATGGATCAAGTCAAGCGACCTATATAACCTTCCACTCTCAATACATGCATGAAGCTCACTCAATTACAAGGATTTTAGTTACAACTTGTTCAGTAGTTTGATAATAAGGTGCATGGATGGAGAACTCATCAAGCTGGAAGACTTACATACAAAATAGATGCATATAAATGGCTAAATATTGACAAGGATGGTACTTATAAATCAAATCACATTAACACACCAATAGGATGACAACTATTAGTTATTAATAAACTTGAAAATAACCTAAATACACATTTAGGCATAAGTACAGTAAACACAGAGATGATGGCTGAACAAATCATAACAAAAGAGCTTATATTCTAGAATGAACAAGATGAGAAGCTGACAATAGTATAGGCTTATAAATCCCTGAATTCGAACCATTTTTGATAAAAATAGTCTTAGGATTTATATCCTTTTACAAAATATACAGATCCTAAAACCTAGATCCATTTTTTACAAAATTAAACAAAGTAATAGTTTTTGCAAATTAGTGTTTGAAACCCTACCTAACTACTTGTCTAACTACAATGAAGATTTAGTTCACTGACTGAATATTAAATAACTAAAGCAATGCTGGTGATCACTGCTACTGGTCCTCTGCCAGTTAGACCATTGATTTCTCTTTGATAGCTAGGGTTGGTCCTTTGGTGTGGTTATGTCATAGTGGATCTCACATAGACCTTTTCTGATGCATCCCTCGGCACCTTCTATCTTTAAATCACATCCATGAACCATATGTACTTTCCAAAAACTAGTTTTGTCTGCCAAAACTTGTTTTTAAGCCTCTGTCCACTTTCGGTGGTTAAGATACCAATCTATCGGACCCGTTAGCTACCAAAAGTGGTGCTTTCAGTGGCTAATGGATTGTTCCATCGTCTGCCTAAACCATCGAAAGACCTGTTTTACCAAAATCATTAGGTTTTCATAAAAAATATCTTTTCAGGCCTATTGGTTCAGCTTTCCTCTTCTGCAGGCTTCATGCTAGGGGTGTTAACAACGCCTTGACTGGATTCAGGAGGCTGGAGACTGGTGGCTACTTCAGCTAGGGTTTATAAGGTGAGGTGGCTGCTAGGGTTCACTTTGGCTTCCTTCAACTGCAGCCTTTGGAGCCTCACCATCCTGTATAACTTTGTATTGTCCCTTAGGTATCTCTTATTCATCCTTTTCAAGAAGATGTATCTTTCTCTCTGCTCCAGGTAGGACCTGTGCAATAACTTGTTTCTCCTAGTTAATGTCTCATTATTTCTCTTTAGTTCTCTTTCCAAGACCTCCATTTCATAAACCTACCTCAATAGCAGATTGATATTTTGACTTCTAGGTCTGCTGTAGGAAGCCCTTTCTTTTGGTTCCTCCTGCTCCTGTGGTGTGGGGGATGGAAATGCTTTAGACATTGGTGTAATTTGTAGAGCTAGGGCTATATCCTCTTCTTGTTCTTCCTCAGAATATGAATAAGGTAGATTTAAGAAATTTTCATGGTGTGCTTTTGCCTTCTGACCTTTCTCACTGAAGTCCAAATTCCTTTTCTCCTTCTTGGTCTTGGAAGAGGAGGGAGGTTGTTTTGTTGCTGCTGCTGGGGAAATGGCCCTCCTCCTTCTTCTCCCACTCCTTGGAGCGCTGGATTTTTTGGTAGGAGACTTCCCTTTCTCCTTCAGTTGAAGGCCTATCTCAAATCCATTCCAGAACAGAAAATAAGGCCAAGCCATATTTCTTCTCTTCAATAGCTCCTGTACCAATAGCTAGATAAGACCATGGTGGGATAGCCTACCAGCAATATTGGATGGCTGGGATTTTACTTGATGTGCCATCTTCCCTAGGCTTCTGTGTAAATAAAAGGGCAGATTGAGAGGGATTTTACCTGTGAAATGATTCATGAGTTTGAAATGGTAGATCATTTCTCTATTATATCTCCCTTCACAGGTTAAGTAGACCACAATGGCCTTCAACAGCTGTTTCCAGTTCTCTTCCAGCAATGATGATGGCACACTCTTCTTCCATATTATTCCTCTATGTTCAGGCTTAAGGTAAGACCTGAATTCCACGTCTTTTGGTATGTCTTAAACCATTTCTCTCCTGTGGAAGGGAGTTCTGTCACCTCAATGATTAGTGCTTAATCTATGAGAAACTCCTCTTTTCCTATGATTGCTTTTGAACCATCAAAGGAGAGGGAAAAAGCTTTAGCCACCTGCTGATGGAAGCCTTGTATTTTTTCACAGAATTTGTAGCAGCCCACCTCCTGGAAAAGTCTGCAGACCTCTGGATGCACCTCTAAATAACTGATATCTCCTAGCTCCTGCCTGAGAGCTGGTCCACTCTTCTTCATCTTGACGGGTATATCTCCAGGGTACCTGTAAAACAGTTTTTATACTTATATACAGTGTGCTTTAGCAGGTTGCTCTTTCAGAGCTAGTTTTCTAGTGGAGAAAATGCCAATTTTGAAAATGAAATATGATGGGGTCTCCTGGCACTGATTATGAGGGTTTTTTGTCATTATGGAGGCAAAGGTCACGAAAATGATGACAGCAGCTCAATCCTCTAGATCTCTTTTCCCATATAATCGTAACCTACTTCAGCCATATCATTCAGTGGCTATTTGATGATCTTTTGTATAGGTGGAGGAAGACTGAGGGTTTGCTGTCAGATCAGTCTTCTGTAAATTGCATAACGACCCTTTTCACTCATTTCCCCATACAGTCATGCAACTCCAGGTATTTTTGGTGGGTAATCACGCTCTCACGTGATCATTTATCCTACTGATAGGGTTAGATGTGACAGTTCCTAACTATTTCCTTATTTTTCCCTTTCGGTGGTTAAGATCCTCCCGGATTTTGTTAGCTAGCCCTCGAAAAGGTAGCTTTTGGTGGCTAACGGAGTGTTGTCTTTCTTGCTTAAGCCGCTGAACCCTTTTCCTCGTCATCATGTTGAATTTCTACTTTCAGCAGATAACAATCTCGTCGAAAAACTTTTTTAACCGCCGAAAACCTGTTCTTTCAGTGGTTAATAAAATGCCGTAGCTTTCGCCTAAACCGCCGAAAGGGTTTTTCACCTGATACTTATCTTCCTTCTTTCGGTGGTTAGCATATGCATTGCACCTTTCTCTAATATGCAGAAAGTGACCTTTTTCGGTGGCTAATCAGATGTTCCCAGCCTCGCCTAAGCCATGGAATGTACTTTTCCCAATGCTGCTCGCCACTTGCTTTCGGCGATTAAAATATTTCTTGTTTCTCTCTCTTATTTGCCTAAAGCACCCCTTTTTAGTGGCTAATGAGTTTTATGTAGTCTCTCCTAAGCCACCGAAAGTGTTACTTTGCTCTACTTTCTCAAACCACTTTCGGTGGTTCACCTTTGGCCCGCATTCAACTGTTTAGCCGCTGAAACATAGCTTTTTAGTGGATAATGAGCTATAATAGTCCTCTCCTAAGCCACCGAAAGCTATAACTTGTAAAATTTTCATCCAAATAAAAAACATACGCTTTCAAATTGTCAGTGATACTCATATCTTTCATTACTCAAGAATATTCTTCCTACTTTCAAAATAAATTTATTTTGGGAGATAACACCTTAAAATAACTTTCAAACTCACTCGGTGGCATGTATCCCTTAGTAAATCAATTCCTTGATCAATCATAAACATACTGCTTGGGTACCATTTGTTTAGGTTGTTTCTTGTCCTCTTCCTATAGTGGATTTTAAGCATTCCATTTTATACCTCCTAGATGTTCTTCGCATGTACATAATTAGATGGGTTTTAGTGTTTGATGCAAACAGCCTGGATTCGAGGTTCTTTCCCAAGGAAAAAATGTTTTTATTGAAGAAATCCCATTTGCAGCCATGAATTTTGGTGGTGTTGATCCTAATCACTTCAAGGGTAAACATCAATATGCTCCTGTTACTAGAAAGGGTTACTGGAAGGTATGTAATAGAATCATGTTAGTTTTCCAGGTTTAAGATTGACTGTATTTAAGGATAAACACATGCATACCATGTTCTTTGTATGAGTCATAGTTTCTAGTAGGTATGGCATGGGATTATTCTACTCTAATAAATTGATTTTGCTATTTCCTTCAGTTTGACATGTGAGACTTCCTCATTGATGATCAATCAACAGGTCAGCATACAGTCCATCTTATTCAATTGGGCACATGATTGCTTCTTAAGGAATCTTATGAAAATATTGATGGAATTTTATGAACATTTAGTTGCAGGTTTCTATGTTGGAGGTTGTGTTTCTATTGCATATTATAGAACTTATTTTCTATTTGGTCCATCGGTAAAGCTTGGATACCTTTTATATTTTAAAAAATTTCTTTTATAAGTTAGTGGTATTTTCTAGGTCTGTGCACGACAAAATAATATAAACCATAGGGGTGTGGCACATCTGATGCTTGTATGCTCAAGCAATCAACGAATGCTCAATAATGCTCATTTGATAAATTGATATGCTATCTTTGTAGGAGTGAAATATATATAGTTGAACCCTCATGAAACAACATGAAACCCTCAAGAATGATTGAAAGGTATCACACAAAAAACAAATCTCTTAGTATCTTTGTTTTGATCAACCATATCTTGATCACCTCTACATATTGGGCATACTATATTCATGAATTTTACCATTTATATTGTGTCTGTAAATGTAATTACTTCTTTAGATTATCATGATGTTGGGGACACATCCTAGCAATCATTATTTCAAAACCAATAAGGAAAACCTATACTTCCAATATAGATCTCCCATATGTCACAGACAATAACATGAATAGGTTTTTTTGAATAAGTTTGGTTCATTGTATTTGTGTGATAAACGTTTGATGGTTATCTCCATAGATTATCATGATAGATTTCTACCATAGATTATCATGATAGATTATAAAGTTTTTAAAATTTATTTCAAAGATAGATTTCTACCAGCCATATTTGAGAATTTGAATTAAAAGAGTAGAAAATAATTGTACAATATTGTTTACTTTAGAGCAATTTACTCTGCTAGGTTTGATGTTCAAGGGAACTTGTCATATACCTTGTGTACATAGGAATAAATTAGCTTGGAAAAAGGATGAAGAGGAGGATTTGAAGGTGGAACTTCTTGCAATGAAAGCTTCATTTTGATTTTTTATGTATATTTTTTCTGGTAAACACTTTGATTGCATATCCATGGATCACTGGCTCATTTTGAGGGAAGTTTTTCTTCACAAAGAAAAGCATGCATATATTTCCAATGAGATAAACCAATGTAATCCCATGGAAATGGATATTGGGACATGGAAAAGAGATACTTGACAAGTTTTGTATGCCATTTGACTTGAAGGATAAATGGTGTAATATGAAGAAGAGTAATTACTGAAGCATGTACATACATTGATGAATTAGACGGATGAATGGAAATCTTTCAATTTTTTTTCCTAATTACACAACTAGGCATTGCTTTTTTGATGGTCATTTTAGGATCTCCGATGCTTTTGTTGAAGCTCCGACACTTTTAGTCGTTGGTCGGCCGATGTGGGACCGTCAGATCTTTGATGCCTTCCCAAAGATGTCCGACGGGTCTGTAATGCCTCCGACACTTAATCCTGTCGGAAGTCCGACTCTCCACCCATCATTCAACCGACGGTTAAGTGTCAGACATGCGATGGTTTATGCAAGTTTTTGTGACACTTTCAGACATAAACAAATGTCGAATATTCAACACCTTAGTGGCATTGAATCTTTGATAGGAATTGGAAAGACATTGAATATTTGACGTTATGCCACCGACGGCAAAAAAAAATTCCTGTGTCGGATAACTAACATGGAAGTGTCAAATTTCAGACATGCAAGCTGTCGGATTTTGGGCTCAATTTCTGTTGTGACTATTCCAATGTTTTAATGCCTATAATCTGGTATCAACATCGTGTAGTCTGGTTAATGATATGGATGGTAAGCTGGACAATGAGTTAGATATGCTCTACGCATATCTAGCTGAACACGTGTCTGTTTGTTAACTTGTCCAAAGACTATATAACCTGCAAACAAATATACGCATAAATTAATATATCAAACGTGATTCAAACAATGTCAATTTTAATCAATAAAATAGTAAAATGATAATAATAAACAGATTTTACATAAACCTTAAATTCATTCATACCTGGGGCTAAAGAGTGAGCCGTGTGACCGAAAATATGCAAAAATATGACAAAACATATGTTTAAATGAGTAATTTAATTGCAAAAAATGATGACAAATTTGGGATCAACAATGACCTGGAGATAAATTCGACCAAATTGGTGAAAGGACAGGGATTAGCCAAATTGTTAGTTGAATCAAACTGCAAATCTTTAGATCTAAATCTGATTGTAGAGTTGACAGAAGGATAAAATTTGAAAAATGTACAAGATGCACAAGATGATACCATGAAAGTGAACTCAAAATTTCAAGAATCTGAATGGTATAAGGACATTGTCTATTATTTGATGAATTTATAATGTCCACAACATCTATCCAAATCCCAAGCTAAATCTATGAAGTTGCATGCAGTAAAATATTTTATCTTGGATGAGAACCTCTATTGGAAAGACCCCCAAGGAATCTTGCTTAATTGTATGGTTGAGCATGAAATTTAAGGGATCATAGCAGAATTGCACAAAGGAGTGTGTGGAGGCCATCATGCTTAGAGACCTACTGCTTACAAAATTTTGAGAGTTGGGTATTATTGGCCCAAATGATTTGCAGATACTAATCCCATTGTTAGATCATGTATTGAAACACATTATACAACTTGACAATAAATTTATACTCAAATAAAGAACTCTTATCATAAAAACTCATAGTTTTGTGTCAAAACATAAAAAATAACCATCGAATAAAAAAGTGGTGCTACTGGTAGCACACTTTTTTTCTGCACTAAAATTATAACTTTTCGGAAACCCCAATTGTTGTTAGTGCAATAAAAAACCTAAATCAACCATCAAATCAAAAAATGGTCCTACCTTTAGCACCCTTTTTTTCGAGGTTAAAATCACAACATTTTAGAAACTACAGCAAATGTTGGTGAAATGAAAACCCAAAATCAACTAGTCTAGAAAAAAAGATTTTATTGGTGGTCCCTCTTTTCTCCATTGAATATATTTAATTTATTTTTTGTTTTAAATCAATTTTAAAACAAAAAAAATTAAAAAGATCGTCTCTGTTGTCCTCATCGTCGTCGTCACCATCATCGTTGTTGTCGTCGTCGTCGTCGTCGTCATCTGAATTTGGAAAAATAAATTAAAAAAAAACATTTAAAAAAATTTAAAATGATCAAAATAAAAATATTATCTATATAAAGTTACCATTTAAAAAATATACAAATATATATATATATATATATATATATATATATATATATATAAACTAAATTTAAATAAACTGATTTTCTAAAAAAACCATCAAAACCATAAATGAAAAAACAAACAAACAAACAAATAATTTTCTTTTTAGTATGATATAATAATAATAAAAAATCATTAAAAAAAAACCAAAATAACCAACCTAATAAGAAAACAAAAAAAGTTTAAAAATAAAAAACTAAACTTAAATTAAATTAGAGGGAACATATATAAATGAAAAGAAGGCATATAACATGGCTTCTGAGGGGGCTCCATTTCCAAAATAGAGTTGCCAACATCTCGACACCCATGTAGGTGTTCGGATGGTGGCGGCTCGATTATAGGAATCGAGGCCCCCTCTCCAACCATGTTTTATGCATAATTTATTTTGTTTACATGTGCTTTGTTATAACTAAGGCGTTAATTTAGTTTTTAAAT
>LPNX010848436.1:38959-141811 GCA_001517045.1 Pseudotsuga menziesii
TTATTTTTTTAATAGTTTTATTTTTTATATATATTTAAAAAGAATGTATTTTTTTTGAGTTTTTAATTATATATTGTATGTTTTTAATTTTTTTTTTTTACAAATTTCTCTCCAAAAATAATATTTAAGAGAAAAGTAAAAGAAAAAACTTCCGAAATGTATATATATTTTTTATTTTTAGTTTTTAAATGTTAAAAAAATTGAAAAAAAATATATTTTTTCGTTATAACTAGTTGTAAAAGCATTGTTTTAGTTAAATTTGAAAAAATGCATTTATAAATAAAATTTTAGTTTTTTAATGACCAAGAAGTTTCAAAATTGCTAAAAAAATGGTGCTACCAGTATACACACTTTTCAAATGGAGGTAAAAACAACTGCTAAAATTGACCCTAGAAAGAAATAATCTGTAAGCTCTAAACAACTGTCAAGTGAATGAATCCATAGCCCAATGAGAAGAAGGCACATATCTACAAGTTCTCAACACCTTATAGAATAATATGTCCCGGTGGAGCCGATGTTAGAACATGGATTTACTAAGGCTCCTCGATCCTTGAAAATCCCGCGATATGACTTAGAGATCAAATAATGCTTCTAAAATGCAAAGATTGAGAGTTAATAGGATGTAGCAGATGATCACAACATGTAACCAGGCGTTAACTCATAACCAATAGGTCATCGTCGATATTATTTTCATTGAATGGTTAAGATGAATAGAACTTGGTGAAATTGCAGTGTAGATACATCGAGAGATGATTGAGAAAATCCACACATCCATCAATCAGGTAAATGGTCGAAAATGAAGATGCACGAGTGAAGTGATGGATACTTAAAATATATAAAGTGGTGATCACTTTTGCAAAAAGCAGATCTGATTGGATGATAAAAATAAACAATGAATCCATAAATTCCAGTACCATGATGGGACTCGACTATGCGCAATAAATAATACCATGTGAGGCGCATGGTTGATTTTCAATGGCCACGCATACTCAAGGACCTTTTTCTAAACTGACTAGTGAGTGCGCATTACCACCCTGGGAAGCTAGGGTGTTTTTCGCGCAGGATAAAGAATAAGTCTTGTTGTTATTCTGAGTCATCCCTACCAAGTCAGATAAGTCGGTCTAGCCCAGTGTTAGTAGTCACATCACACTCCTAGTAACCATTAATATCCCACCAAATGTCAATATGAATATCTCGACACCATTAAAATTCATTTTTTATTTGTTTTGTTGAAATAATTTAACTTCAAAGAATATTCTACTTGTACTTTGCATTGTTATTATTCCTCCTTTGGGAGATGTTACTGATGTAAAATGTCATGTAAAAGTCATAAGGTAAACCCTCCATTGTAAGTGTGGTTAATAACACCCTAAAAAGGAAAAATATAATTATTATTGTTATATTTCCTAGTTAGGTTGGCCCTGTTAGTTAGACAGGTCGACCTAGTTAGGTAAAATGTCAGTTGGAAGATTAGTATAAATAGGGAGACGCCCTCCCTCATTTATACACAAACTCACACTCATGTATTGCACAAGAGAGAGAATATATAAACTTATTGGTCGTTAAAAAACTATTTGTTGAGTTCCGGTGGGCCCATAGAGCGGAGAACAACTTATGTTGCCCGTTGGTTTTATGGTTTCCTACTATCCGTTGGAGCATGGTTTTGATGATCTTGTTGACAGCTTCAACTTGTCCATTTCCCTGAGGGTAGTAAGAGGAGGAGTACCAGTGTTCAATATTCAACATGGTTGAAAGCTAGGTCCAAACCATGTGTTCAAAGTCACGACCGTGGTCTGAAACTATTTGTTGGGGGACACCGAACCGTGCAATGACGTGGTTGAAAAAGAACTGCATTGCTGTGTCGGATTTGCAGTTGAAAGTAGGCATGGCCTCGATCCATTTAGCGAAATAATCAACAATCACGATGATGTAGTTATGGACACCAATTGAGGTAGGATTACAAGTCATGAAGTCGACCACCCACTTGCAAAAGGGACCAACTATGACCACAAGATGCAATGGTGCAGCGAAATTTTTTGATTTTGGGTAAAAGAGTTGACAACTATGGCAGTGTTTGACTGCCTCAATGCATTCGACAAAAATAGTAGGCCAAAAATAAATAGCATAGAGAATATTTTTGGCAGTAGCCAAGCCAGAGAGGTAGCCTCCGCAAGCTCCACTGTGACAGTCATTAAGGAATTTTTTAGCCTCATCATGGGTGAGGCAATGACGTAATATGGTATCAATGCCCAGATGGTACAGAACATCCCCGATGAGAAGATGGTACATAGCTTGGTGTCGAATGTGCCGTTTATCTTCACGACTTAGGTGAGCCTCGAATTTTGGTGTGCGTAAGTACAAGAGGATTCCCCCATACCATGGATCTTATGTGGAAATGAAAACTAAGAATTTGTCAACAAGGTTGATCACAATTAGTGGTGATGTAGACAACAGAGGAAGGTATGTCATTAGTGTAGCTAGCACTAAAGATTTGGTGTTCGTAGGGGAAATAAACTCCAATTCAAGCTCTTGAAGAACGACAATCCACTTGGCCGCGCGACCTTGTAGGAGGCGGCGATTCAAGAGATACCTCATGGGGTTGGAATTGGCCACGACCCTAGTGTGGTTCAAAAGGATGTAATCATGTGAATAACGTAAAGGGAGCCCATTCATCTTCTCGCTAACGTAATAAATTACGTGCTCTTGATGAGCATCGTCCTTTTGGACCAAAACTCCAGTGATGGAATTTTCGCATGCACACACATAGAGAGTGAAATCCTTGGTGAATTCGGGTGTGGAATATAATGGGGTGGAAGCCAAAGCTTGTTTTAATGCATTGAAAGCGTCTTGTGAATGCTTATCCCAACAAAATTGAATGTTGGTATGAAGCAGTTGTAAGAATCCATGGGATTTTGTTGCATAATCCAAGATGAAACGATAAAGGAAATTGGATTTTCCTTAGAGACTCTACAATTGACGCAAAGTACGTGGTGAGGGAAGATCCAAAATGGCTTGAACCTTGAGAGGGTCAACTGCAATCCCTTTGTGAGAGACAATAAACCCAGGTAGAAGACCAGCTGGGACATAAAACACACACTTGAGAGGGTTCAAGAAGATTGTTTATTTGCGACACCACAAGAATACTTGTCATAAGTCATCGAGATGCTGTGAACGCTTCCGTGAATGAGTGGTGAGGTCATCCAAGTAGACCAATATGATGTGGATAAGGTCATGGAATCAGAACATCATGGCTCACTGGAAAGTGGCTCCAACATTTTTAAGGCCAAAAAACATGACACGATATACAAACCTGCCCCAGGGGGGTGTGAAAGCTCTTGTACTGGTCTTCTTTTCAGATATAAATTTGGTTATACCCGGAGAAACCATCCATGAAGGAAAATACCTCATGTTCAGCATAGACGTCAATGATTTGGTCAATGAATGGAGTAGGTAAGTTTTCATGGGACATTCCAAATTCAAGTTGTAAAAATTAGTACAGACGTGGATGGTACCTTGTTTTTTATTCATGGTAACCAGATTAGAACCCAGTGGTATACATGATGGGGTATATGAAACCTATTGTGCACAATTTCTCAATTTAGGCTTTGACCACAACGTCCTTTGAAGGGTGAATTGGCCTTTTCTTTTGATGAATGGGTGCCACATCAGGCCATGTCTTGATATGATGTTCGATGATAGATGGATCCAACCTGGGCATCTTAGTATAAGACCAAGAAAATATATCATGGAATTCCTGAAAAAGTGCTTTGTAGGAAGCGACTTCTTCAGAGGAGCACGATGCTCCGAGTGTGATTTCTTCAATAGCCTTAGGATTGGTTGATATATTGACCTTAATAGTGGGAAAAATGTTTGATGTTTTTCCCTCTTCAAAGATGTCGGGAGTTGGAACGGGGTTTTTGAACCAATTCACCTTGATGAAGTCCTTGGCTTCAACTGAATATTGGCCTGATGTTGAAAAAGGTCCCTCAGGGATAAAGAATGAGCGATGGTGCATATCATCCCAAGGGCATTCAAGAGCTAACAGAGATTCAAGGATATCCTCATCGTTGTTGAAACAACGGTTGGACAGATTAGATGCATCATCTATGGTTGAGGAGATAGAAGGGTTAACGAAGCTGGAAATCATGTAAATGGTGGTGGTGTTCGAGGAGGAAGCTAGAGGGTGAATTACCTCGATGACAGTGATCTCAGACTCACGAGATTGGTTTTGAAGATCGTGAAGGACAGACCGATAATTGGACAAGTCTAGGCAATGGTGAGAATAGTGGCCATACAATCCATAAATTATGCATGCATGGTTTGTCTTCAAAGACTTTTTTTTGACCACTGGCAGAGTTGAGACGATGACTACCAGAGTCTCATCGACCATATCCATGGCATCTATGTGTGTGTGAAGGATAGGTATCTCTGGAAAATTTTGAGTTGCATGACCATGGAAATCACACAAAGCGCAAGTCGGAGTCAGACGAGGCTCATTGTTTCTATAGTGGCCTTGTTCCCAACCTTCTTTGGGAGAGGAGGGGAAGGTTTGGGGATGTATGGCGTGTTCAATGGGCTCGTAGGAGGGAGTGACTGTATATCGATTGGTTGGACTATATTTAACACAACTTGAGGAATAGAGGGTGGGGTAGGTGGTTCAAGTTACCACGCAGGAATATCCAACGTAAAATTAGGTAAATTTAGAGTGATGAAAGGATTACTCACGATGTCAGATGGTGGGAATAGAAAGGGAATTGTATGAACCGAGAATGAACCCCAATAATTACCGGGTGATAGCGGTTGGGTTTGCAACTAATTTTGTGGTGTGGTTGGGATGGTACTAGATGAAATAGTACACAACTCGGCTGTGTCAGTCGGCATTGGCAGAGGTGGAGGAGATGGGAAGGTGTCCTCCATAGGCACATCGAAAAACAATCACGGGCCAACAACAGATAATGATGGGATGGATACGTTGTCGATTGTAGTATCAATGGTAGGGATGACATGTTCTAGTGTGGCTAGTCCTTGTAGATCATAGTAAGTTAACTGATCGACTGTGACGATATTTCCATCATGAGAGAACATGAGGAGTCAAAAGATAGTGGATGCCATGACTCTCATGGCATACATGTAGCTATGTCCAAGGAGGAGGTTATAATCAAGTTGGGTGTTAATAACCTCGATGTCAATCAAAATCATTTTACCAGCTAATGAAATAAGAACATTTGTAAGAATTCCCTGGACCTTTGTAGAGCGACCATCATAAGCACGAAAGGCGGTAGTGGACGGTTGGAGGGTAGGGGACCCACATTTTTGCTAGAAAAAAGTCAACATAACATAGGTGGATGCTCCTTCATCAATGATACATTGATGCACAACCAGATTTCAAATTCATACCAGATTTTGGAAGGCAATGGTGGATGGCATTCTGGGATATCCATGATCCAGATCATACATGATCAACCTAGAATCAATGGGATCTATGACACCTAGTGTGGATAACAACGCTTCCTATTGTGTTGGGAAAGTTTTGAGCACTTCTAGAGTGGACATGGTTGTCGGTGATTGGGCCAAGTCATCCACGATGCTATAATTTACTGCAGCTCAAGCAGTCACATTGTTGGTGATACGTCGTATAGGAAACCGTGGAACTATAGCCACCCCATCAGTCGGAGGTGTAGGTAAGTGGAGGGGCATGCTGGTGGTGTTAGAAGTAGATGCCACTGATAGGTTAGTGCTTTCCGTGGTTGAGCCGTATTGGTTTCGCCTAGTCTAGAGGTTCACTTCTTTGGTTGACAGTGTCATTAGATGATGGACACTAGTCTCCGTAGGTGGAGCCGCGACGGGAGCTGTGGGAGCAAGTAGGGACAAGGGTGTAGTTGCAACTAGTCCTTGGAGTGGTAATGGGTTTTGGAGCACCATAGGAGGAGGACCTAGTGGTCCTGGGGTGGACTGAGCCTGGGCTACGGCATGGGCATCTCGTTGAGCTTCATTTTGGATAAAATGTTTGATGCAGGCCATATGAGGGCACATATGCATATAGTGACTGTAAGTATTACATAGGGCACACAGATGATTGGTACACAATTGTGGGTTCTTTCCTAATCAGTCAGGATGTTGGGGGTTCTATGTTGGTGGATTGACATCGTTGTTGTTGGGGGGGTTTAGTTTGTTGGTCACCTCCTTACGGTTGATTATTTCCTCGGTTTCTTCCTCTATTTTCCTTACCCTACCCTTGTTGGTTGTTAGGGGCGGGTTGGTTGGGAAGGTTCATTTGAGCAAAAAACTGTATTGTGGAAACCAGAGGAGACAGGGCTGGAGCTAGATTATGCTACACTGGTGGTGCATAATAGAATAGAGGAGCTTGGGGAGCTACCAATATAGCCATGGGGCTCGAATATGACTGTGGTGACCAATTCGGTCCATGGGTGTGCTGACTTGGCGTGTGATGTGCATAAGAGGAGGTGGCTTTGGACTGAGCCATCCTCTATGACTAATCGGGGATCTGGATTGGTTGCACAACACTATGGGTATTTATGGGGTGCGGTGGCATCATAGGGGGTGTCACATAGTACTGAGGATGTTGTGTGACAGAGATGATGACACCATCCATGACATGGGATTTCCCTGGTGTATTGCAATGGGAGGTGTCGACACAGGGAGCATCTGGTATGATGGTATATAAATAACTAGACTGGGAATAGATTAGGTGAAACTGTTGAGCCTTTAAGATGGCCTCCTCCACAGTTTGGGGTCTCTTAGAGGCAACGTCCTTGGATATGGGTGGTAGTAAGGTATTTAAATACCATTCTAGGAAGATCATGCCATCTAGTTGGATCTTGCATAGGCTACGTTGCCGCCACCACTCATGGATGTGGTCGGTGATGTGGGTAGCTGTATTTTAATAGTAGGATATAAGGATATCCACTCCCTCATCATATCGGATGGGTATTTGAAAGTAGTGGAGGAACATGGAGGCCATTGAAAATAAATCCAGGTAGGAGACATGTGGAAGTTCGATGTAGAATTTCATAGCAAAACCTGTAAGTGTGCATTGTAATAGCCTTAGTCTAACATATTCATCCACAATGTTGTTTGAGGAACACCATAAATGGAAGGACATGATATGGTTTTGGGGGTCCTGCCTCGCCTTTCCCTCAAACTTTGGGGTGTCTGAATACAGTTTGGTTGGCATGGAGGGATAATGAGGTTGATGACTAATGGGGTCGTTCGTTAACCTAGCCAAATTTGGCAAGTTAAGACAAGCCATAAATGGTAGGTTAGACTCGAGGTTGGATCAGGACGGACCAGTAATGGCATTTGATTTTGCAAGACTATGATGTCCCTGCATGGATGCGGGTATATGAGGTTGAATTCCTAGTGTTGGGATAGTCATAATTGTCGTGGAAGTGCCATTGCCCCCAGGTATATAAGGTGGTATAGTAGGAATTGTGGTAGCTAGTGTGGGGCTGCTACTAATGGGTAGAGTACCTACAGTAGAATGCACAATGGTGATGGTACCACTGGGAGGGATGCCTGTGATAATGGGTGGCAATGACATAGTTCCACCGCCACTTCCCTCTTCAAAGAAGGGATCGAGATTAGTGCCAACCATGGGGCTAGATGGTGTAGTGAAACATATTCAGTTTTGAGTGATAGGATTCTAAATCAGAATCGAAGGTTGTGTGTCCTTCTATAGGTGAGGAGGGATGTTGAAGAGGGTTCTGACGGTGACATTCTAAAGAACCAAACTAAGGGGAGTTCCCCCTAAGTCACTGGGAATGTTGTGGTGAAGCAATGATGGTTGTGGTAGTAACAGGTAATGAGTTTGGACCATGATTTAAATTGGCTTCCTATTGGCTCAAAAGGAGTCACTCGACCACCAATACTGTCGAAAGATAGTGATTTGGTATTCCTCATAGGTGGATATATAGCCAATATGGTGGGGGTCATTTCCTATTTAGCTTGATAGGTTCTCTCATTGGCCAGCTACTTTGGGGTTCCTCTGGTACTCCTCACAATTATTTTTAGGGAAAATACCAAGTACTTCCCATGGTTGTTGCAGATGAGACTTATGTCCCAAATAAAATTTTATTAAGTAAATTTGGTTACTTTTAAGGTTTTACTCAGGGTCATGAACCGAGTTTGTTTGATTATTGGTATGATTGTGTGTGCACTTGTCTATGAAACTTTTACTTTTACTTTCAAATATGAAATAAATAAATAACAATGGATTTCATACAAGAAACAAGCAAAGGGATGTACCAAATCAATTCTGAAAGGTAAAAGAAGATCATAACAAAGTGCAAGACAGATAAGGGTATGAAAATCAGTGACTGACTATTATGTTTGAAAACTAGTAGTGTGAATACCCTAACTTCATATTCTTCAAATCAAAGAGGGATTTTTGGGATCTCAACAAAGTGGAAACAAGTCCACCCATAGATCCAGAGGTCAAACCCCAAGTTCCTGGTTCTTAACAAGAAGGACGCTAACACCGTGAGACCCCCAATGGTCTACCACTCCCCATAGCCTCCAGTCACTATTTTTTAGTTTAAGAGAACAGTAGTAAAGTGGATTCCTATTACTAAACTTAGTCAACCCCTCGTCGTATCGCAAAATACCCTGGAGGGCGATGAACGAGTAAAGGAGGAGGGGCCAAACAAGTGGGTTAATTTTAAACGTTTAAAATGAAATACATAATGTAAATTATCGAAATCAACTCAAAAAAAGGTGGGTCGCATTTAACATGTCAACAGCCACGACTGGGTTGCTCAAACAGCGAAAAAAGAGGAAACTGGGCTTAGAAATAGACAAGTCACACTTAACCATTGAATAGTCACAACTGGGTCGCTCAAACAGGCCAAACAAAGGCGACTGGGTCTCTCAAATTGCAAAAATAGGCATGACTTTTCCCTGGGAGTCAAGTTGCACTTTATCAGGCTAAGGTCGTGACCTGGGTCACACCTAACAGGAAAAAAAGCGTGACTAGGTTGTGGGTTTTGGCTCGAAAGGTGCGACTTGGGATGGGACTGGAAAAAATAAAAAATGCAAGCCAATAGAAGCTGACAGGGGCAGGAACTGCTGCCATATGGGTTCAAATCGACCACGCAAGGGTTTGATCAGTGAAGACTGTGAATAAAAGCAAAATAAACACCTGCAAAACAAGGGATCTAAAAGGATCGAACTTGTATGGTCTCCAAAACTGTAGCAAGGTTTTCACCCCTACTACGTGCAAAAGCACCTCCCTTCTATCAATGAGATAGAAGGGTAGAGTTCATGGAAAAATTCTGCAAAAAATAATAATATTAGTAAACAAAACCAATAATCAAATGCAACTAAACTAAATAAAAGCAAAAAACATGAAAATTATACCCTCTTTATCTGAAAATGGGCCACCATGCCCGATCTTGGAAATGGACCACCTCTCCATAGGCTGGTTGGTACGGAGGGTTCCTCAATGTACTGGATGGGAGATGTTAGGGATATGGAATGATTGGAAAAAGGGTGTGAATACTTTGAAAATAATGGCTTCTCACCGTACTCACAAAATAAAATAATGAAAAAGGGATAAGAATCTTGTTGATGGAGACCTCCACACTATTTTTATAATAAGTTTTTAGGTTTTTTGTCTTCTTCTCTCTTTTATGGTTTTGGAACCCTAGTTAGGGTTTTAAGCCTTGTTTAGGGTTTTAGGCCCTTTTAAAGGTTTTTAAGCCCTTTTTTGTGTTTTATCCCTTTTTGGGGTTTTTAATCCCTTTTGTGAGATTTTTTGGTCTTTTTGTGGGTTTTTTGGCCTTTTTTGAGTGAGAATGAAGGTAACCCATAGTTGTGAAAATAAAAATTAAGGGGAAAATGGTAGGAAAATTCTGTATGTATGTGGTTTATACCATGTAGAGATAGGTGAGCAATGTTTTGCGTTAACAGGGAGGTCAGAGAAGGAGGAGGACAAGTGGCTTTGGTTTTTTGGCTCTTATGCTTGGGGTTTGGTCTCCCTCTCTCTCTCTCTCTCTCTCTCTCTCTCTCTTATGAGCCCTTGTTCTTTGGCCATTACATTTGTGTAATCTATATTGAGGAATTTTTGTTGGGTTTTTCCCTTTTGGGTTTCCCAGGGTAAATTGTTGTGTACCTTGTCATGTTGTGCTTGTCTTTCTTTCAGTGATCCTATTGCATATGGTTATGATGATATAATTTTAAATATATAGCGTAACCATTAAAAAAATTAATGTGATTTCAGATCCAACCTAAAATAATTATTTGTACATCTGAAACATTGCTACAACTACAGTTATTGAAGATTAGGGTTTCATGCTTGAAAACTCTAGAAGGAAAAATATAGCCACCTTGTAATGTTTGCTATAAATCAAGTTTGGAGAAGTATTGGAAGCTAAAACTTGGACATGTGGAAGATATAATATTTATGTGCCTTATGTGTGAGTTTTATCATAATATTATTTTCACTTTGGTATATATGATTCCTCCAATTCAGGTTTCCATCCTCTTCCAGAATTCAATCATAAACTGGTGACCTAGGTAGAATTGCTATATTTAAGGATAGGAATATCCAAATAATTTTTTTTCAAAATGTTGTAGATAAGGCAAATTCTTGATTTTCTATGGGGAAAGTTTCAGACCCTGACGTTGAGACAATGACATGTGGAAGTCCATACAAGTTCACTATACTAAACCAATCCTCAAAAAGGTCACCTTGGAAAACATAACATAAGTTCCACTTGTTGAATCCAATAATTCTCTAACATATGGGGTTGGAACGAATACATATCAGATACTTTAGGATGAAGTTTCATACCTTGAGGAGCAGGAATTTAGGAGATACAACAAAATCAATATCGGAAAACTATGTAGAAGAAATTGCAGAAAATAGGGATTCTTGTTCTGGTAACTTGCCTCTACATATGAACTGAAAAAGGAGTACCATCTAACTCTCCCTCGGAGGGTGCATATTTCTGTCGAACCAGAACTCAATTATAAGAATTTTGATTTTTGGCCCTATCACTATTGCTAGGAAAACTAGGGCATCAATTCTTTTGGAGTTATGTCCACAGATATACGAAAATGAGTACATTTCTCTACTCGCCTTGAGGAGGTGCATTTCTCTCTCCAATTAGTGCTGCAAGGTTCCAAAGTTGAAAAATTAGGGGTTCTCTATAAAACCCTAGATCAACAAGAAGTAGTTTTCTAGAAAAGCATTGAAGCAAGCATCCAGTTGAAGTAGTCTTATTGGTAAGATCAGATATTTCCATTTTAATTTGAGATTCTCATTTGATCAAGATGATTAGCAATATAGACCTTGAGAATAATATTTAAGGAGATGATAAATTATGAGCATGGTGAAGCTCACTTGTGATGAGAAAGGAAATTTTTCAAGAGATTGTCCTGAATACAAAGACCTTGCAAAGAAAGGAAAGAATAAGAGATATCATGCTCATGCCTCCAAATATGATTCACCTTGTAAGGTGAAGCTCACAATGAATTCTAGTATTACATAAAAGGGGTATGATAAGCTCCTACAATTTGGACTCCAAAGATGAAGAATTGTCCATACATTCATACCAAGAGATCTTCTCCAAATACAAGATCCAAGAGGATCTAGTGCATCTAGAATATATGAAGATCAAGTTCGATGTTTCAAATTGAAGAAGATCATGCTAGAAAGGAAGAAAAGATCAAGGGGGAGTCTACCCAATAAAAAATCAAATCTAAGTATTTGAATTTAATTGATGTTGCTTAGTTGTGTACACATTTATGTTCCTAAGATCATGTATGGTATAGTTTTTGCATTAATGGACAATATACTACTAATATGCATGTGATGGGTAAGTAGCCTATGGTGGTGCAAAACACTCCATTGATGCTCATATAGAATGAAACCTCTTTGTTGAAATATTGAGAGAAGTACACGCTATTAAGTTTAACTATATTCTGAGAGAGATGGAAGACATCTAGAAAGTTACTGTTGTTACGGAGAGAAATTCCTATGGCTTGGGGTACCACAACAGACAACTTGACTCCAGAAATCAATCCTTTCCAATATGCAATAGAAATTAAATATCTAACACTAAAGGATCAGACGTCGTACCTTATTACGGATGGTTGAAGTAGATCCTCATTGAGCTTCCAACTTCTTCTTGAATTGATAAATTACTTCCTCAACAACAAGTAAACAAGACAAGAATACTATATATATTGGTGTTAGATCTATTCTAGAATATATAATCAACAATGCATAAGTATTTGAAAACATCCATGGATAAAATATTCATTCAAACATACATTATTGGACAAGAAAATATATTTCTATTAATATAAAATCAGAGATTACAATGGATACAACCTTTGTCAGCACGTCTGTGAATCGGATAAACTGAATCCCCCACTTGGACCTCCACCACCTCAATCCTCCATCTCTCGATAGCAAGCTCACAAGCAAAAGGAAAGCTTGGGAAGAACACAAAAGTGCTCCAAGGGACAAAGGGATGCAGACTCAAGCACAAGTTTCGGCAACAATGGACTATAGTTTCTTTTCTCTCAATTCTCTCTTATGCCTTCAATGTACCAAAGAGTTCCTTATATAGCTTTTCAAACGGGTAATGAAAGGTCGAATTCGAGTGATCTCAAGGCATAGGGAAGGCCAGGAGTCAAGTGAGTCGGATCCATGTCAAGGAAAACTCCAAAAGGATTTGGATTATGCACACATCCCGATGTACATAGTTTTAGGGGTCAAACCCGCGTATATACGCGATTATAGGTTTAAAAGTCACGTGTATTAATTTTCACATGTTTTTAGGGATGGTCCAGGAAACATCAAAGGACAAAAATTGGTCCAAGGGGTCTAAGGAGTTTGCAGAGGGACAGGGGAAGGCCATACAAGTGTGATTCACCTGGAGTGGTAAAATCAGCTATAACAGATGCCCCCTAATGTGTGAGGTCAGAGGGGTCATACAATGGCCGAAATACATTATAAGTCCATCCCATAAGTGGAGTGATGAAGGATCCCAAATGGAAGACCAACCACCCAATAATCATAGTACAATGACACAACTCTGCACATACTGCAAATACATATAGTAGTCCTGGATACATAAGAGTACAATGGCCATGAATAGGCATGATACAAGATATCACATAAGTGGTCATCGCCACGTACAATATACATAGATCATAATCTCCATGATGAAGATATACAAAGGACCATGATCTCCATAATGGTTGAAGATATATAATGGATCAAGATCTCCATAATGGCTGGAAATGTCTGACATATACTGGAATCAAGTCATGAGAGCTGAAATCTCATGAACACTGGCACGATAAGGGAGGTAGCATATAAGAGATGCCACCAATCTCGAAGGTCTTCTACACAAAATGCTACAAGTACATGTCCTACTATGTGAATAGAGGTGTCAAGGTCGAACATAGTATTCCATCATCTAATTAACGGTCATTGATGTATACTGTTAACAGATGTGAGATCACCCACCGATAATTAAAATGGGAATCAAGGTACTAGAGTGCAAACTAACAAGTGTGAATAAATGTGTTGAGGTCGAACACTTGAGAGGATCCATCAATCAGGGGACATTGATGTATTCCCAAAGACTGTCGATGGCGAGAGAACCTGCCACTGATGACTGCAAGTCTCAAGGCACTAAAAAATGACTCTAGATTTCAATCCCATAATAAATAATATGAAGTCAATGGGATGAAATCTACTGGAAGGAGGGCATTAAGGCATCCCCCATCATCCAACATGAGGTACTCATCAAAGCTGTATGATGTGGAAGGACATGATCATAAGGTGGAAGAACCAGTAACTGTAACGGGAATGGCCGACATGCAAAGTCAAGATAACTGAGGAATGGCCAACTCATGTTTCAACTTCCTTTGAACAAGATAATAATGATGAATGATGACTGAATAAAGGAATCATAGACTCAATATACAAAACTGGGACATCTCTGCGACACAAGAGGCATCAACAGAGGCTCCATGGGGACTGGAAGCTTAACCAATCGATGGAGATAAACTTAGATAAATGAGTACAGTTCCTAAATTCAAACTATAAACCCAACCAACGGATGTGATATACAGCGCTCTGTTCGAAGGCAACATGACTCGACAGCTGCCAAAGATAACATATTTCCTTGTCCCACTTTTTGGTTTTTTGATTATTTTGGACTTTTTCAAATATTTCAAAAGCTTGAAAAAGAATAAAACTTCTTTATAGTTACAGACTAGGAGGAGACGAGTATCATAGGGGCAAACAAACTAGTTCCAAGTAGTGGACCATACCTATGCTCAATGTAAGGATACATGTGTAGGATAGTGACACTCGGGGGAAAATCCCCTCCCAATAAAAAAGGGAATCAAGCTGCAAAGGATATATAAAATGGCTCTGCATGGCTAGACATGAGACAAGCTCAGGCTATATGGTTGAAACACAATGCCAGGGAAGCTGACATAAAGCTCAATAAGGCAGGAAAAGCTCATGATAATGTAATTAAAACTTGACATAGGGGAGTCCTGAGGGAAATAGGCCAGCAAAATATCAAGAGGAGTATGAGGCTCTTGCAAAATGTCATGGAAATACTATACAACAGAATCCCACACGCTAAGGGACAAAACGTCAGCATGGGCACCAAATGCAAATAAGGCGCTAACTAGGGTACCCATGTAAGGTCAAGCTCTAGCACTCATATCATGCCACTTCTAAAAAAGCAAGAAGGTTCCCTGACATAATAGAGTGGGTTCGTACCTAAGGTTATAATGAAATGGTCACAAGGTCATGCAAAATGCAAACAATGATGAAACCTAACCTATATGCCAGTTTAGACAAGATACCTGATATCGGCACGAACGGGTCAATCCAATGGTTGAAACGACACTAAAAAAGGTCTCCTACATCATAAATTAGGTCAAAAATGGTCCGAAATGATTAGAAATGGTCCAACCTATAGGAAAGGGGGTAAAAATTTTGAAAATTTTGAAAATTTTCTATAAATAGTAAAAAATTCAAAACATTATAAAACATTTGAAATTTTTACCCAATTGAGCTCATATTTTCAACAACGAATTCCAGGAGATCCAGCCAGCGGAATCCACTACCGTTTCTTCCAGGTACTTACCCATGCTCTTCTCTTCCATTTTGATGCAATTTTTATCAAATTCCATGGTTATTTGAGATTTCTAGGCTAATCCAAAATAGGCACTGTGGCCCACACGGAAATCGAGGGTTTTTCTGTGTATAGGGTTGGATATATGTGGAAAATGCCCTCCCAGTCGCATACATATACGAATGTTTGGAAAACAATCACGTATGCGGCCGCGCATGAGGTTTTTAAAGTATTCTAATGGGAAAACTTACAATTTTTTGTGTAGGATGGTCCTAGAATGGAGAGAGCGTGAACATGGTGATGTAGAGGAGGCAGTAAGAGCCGATCTAATGGGTCAACAAGTGCTACGTGCATGTGGGCTCTACAAATTTTGGTGTCTTGGTGGCTTAAGGGCCAAACCAGGACTATTGTAGATGCTAGTGGATTACTGGGATCCAGACTTTGAGTCATTCCAGATAGATGGGATGTCCCTCACCATAGAGGTGGAGGACATATACTTTATTACTGGAATTTCTCGATGGGGGGAAGTAGTGAACCTATGTTATCGCGGGCCTAGAGGTGGCCTGACTATAGATGAGTACATTGCGGTGTACTGCTATCCGGACACGGAGAAGGTGGGGAGTCAGATCCCAACCAACTCTATACAGGTGCTGGGCCTAAAGGCCATCCTAGTGACACTGAGCAGGATAGCAGGCTTGGATTCATTCCACCAGGCCTCGCAGCCTCTGATGTTCTATGTAGTGGAGTGCATGAGACCCAAGGTTTATGATTGGAGCACTACACTACTGAGCAACATGAAACATCAGCTCAGTGAGTGTAATATGGAAAGAGTGTAAAACTTTGGTTTCAACAACATACTAAGCACGTTTTTCTTTGAGCATGTTCCAGGATTGACCCCTAGAGTTGATGTTCCTCTACACAGGGTTCGAGATCTAGCCCAACAACATTGGGAGGATGCGATGCGCAGACTGGGGGGAGGTAGGGTATCCAACCCCTATCTAGCTGAGTTCTTTCTGTGGTGGTGACGACAGATAGTTGCCATCGATGACTACCCCTATGCGGGGATAGATTTTCGGGGGGACCCGGACATGCTGCTACCACCAGGATTGGCATACGGTGACATAGGTAACGAATCTAGACCCTCTCTTAAAATTTTTGAGTTATTTAATTTTTTTGTGTTTTCTGATTATATGGTATCAAAAGACATGTTTTTGGGTGACAATACATAGTGACACCTACCATATGCATGTAGATGTGGGACCGTGGTAGCATGAAATATTCCCTTGTCATTGACGGAGGGGAAGAGGAGATGATATCACGGGTGTGGATGCGGAGCGGATGCTCCAAAGCATTCATACCAACTCTGTGAGGCTGACACACAGAGTTCCCATGGCGCAAGTCGAGGAATTTCCTGAGGCTATGTAGTGCCAGGTGGTGGGTGTACCACGAGCATGGGTGCGATTATTCCGACGGCTAGCTAGAGCCGTAGTGACCTTCCATGATCACAACCCCCATCCTCCTCTATAGGATTAGATACCTGGGAGTATTATATTTTGTATTACCATGTATTATATTTTGGTGTCTCGAGAGCCCCATTTTTGTATCATGACACTATGTATTACCAAATTTTGGATGTTTATAAATTTTTTTATGATGATCGGTTTATTTATTTACATGTGTAAAAATTTGTGTTTGTGATGAATTTATTGTGTATGAAGCAGATGCCAATCTAACATGTAGTTAGCATATGAGTCAGCAACTTGATTATTAATTCTTGGAATATGTATGTATGTTATATTGTCAAATTGTCGTTCTAATAATATCACATGTAAGAATCTTCTTAATAACGTCGAATCTCTAACATGGTACGAACCATTAAGATGTGACACTACTAACTCCGAATCAAGATGTACCTCAAGAGAGAGAACGCCATGTAAAATGGAATCCTGTAGAAGCTCAATAATGGCACTATATTCAGCAACATTGTTTGAAGATGGCTGTAAACATACGCTTCCTAAATACAGTACCTGACCCATAGGAGTATAAATCACCCAAGCAGCAGAGGCTGAGTGTTGAGTGTGATGGCTCGCACCATCCGCGAATCCTATGTAGGTGGAAGATTCCATTGACATCTGCCAAAAGAAACAGAAACTAATCACAAACCAGATCACTATAAGAAAAAGACCTAACTATGCAAAACTGTACAATAATATACAATAACCAGCCTTGGTTGAAAATCATGCATAGTAATTTTTGAGATAGAGCCCATTCCTAGGCTCCGCGAAGGTCGTTCCCTCATAATCCACTAACTCATAGGCACCCTTCTCTAACACACTTTTGACGACACAAGGAGCATGCCACATGGGGTTAAACTTTCCTGCCCCCAAGGGTTCTTTCGGTTGATCCCACAAAAGGACCAAGTCTCCCTCACTAAACCTCCTTGGATGGACAGACTTATCGTACTAGACCTTTACACGACGTTTATTTACTTCTAGAGCCACTAAGGCATCTTGACGCTACTCATCAAGTTGCTCAAGGTGGACCAAATGCTCCTCCAATGGGGAAGTGTCTGGTAAGAGTTCTATGGCTAGCTTCAAAGAAGGCATCTCACATTTAACTGGCAATACCGACTCCACTCCATGTACAAGTTGATATGGAGAAAAACCCGTGGCAGTATTAACTGCGGTTATATACGCCCACAAAGCAGGATATAACATGATGTGCCAATTATTCTTGGTTTGTACGATGGTTCATTGGAGAATGGATTTGAGTGACTTGTTCACTGCTTCTACTTGTCCATTTTCTTGAGGGCAGTAAGAGGAGGAATGCTCTTGCTTGTACCCTAACTTTGATTCCAACTCTTCCATCATACAATTCTGAAAGTGTGAGCCATGGTTAGTGACAAGCTCTTTCGGAATCCCAAACTGAGTAATAATATGGTTGAATACAAAGTGCGTGGCTGTCTCACCATTGGATTTAACTGTAGGCATAGCCTCAGCCCATTTCGTGAAGTAATCAACAGCCACTATGATATGATGATGCCCCCCAGCTGAAGCTGGGTTGCAATCCATAAAATCAATCCCCCATTTAGTGAAGGGACCGGTGGTGATGATGGGATGTAATGGGGTAGGTTTCGAGTGCATATTATGTGCAAACACATGGCAAGGGTGGCACCTCTTGACTACATCAACACAATCCTTAAATATCGATGGCCAGAAATAACCCACTCTTAAGATTTTTTAGGCTGTAGAAAACCCAGATAAATGACCACCACACGCCCCTCCGTGGAAATCATTCAGTACTACCTTAGCCTCCTCATGAATTAAACAACGTTGTAAAATGGAATCTACCCCCTGGCGGTACAAAGTGTTATCTACTATGAGGTAATTCTTAGACATGTGACGTAATCGTCGTCGTTCATCCCGTGAGAGGTGAGTGGGGACCTTCAATGTTTGTAAATATATAATGATATCCCCATACCATGGGTCTAAAGTTGAGATTAAGAAGATGTGTTCATCGATAAACGTATCTTCACAAACCAACTCCTCGGCCTCACTTGGGAAATCCGATATAAGCTCTGCAAAATTAGCGATTTCTTCGATTTTGCCAAAAGAAACTCAAGATTGAACTCTTACAGGATGATAGTCCATTTATTATATTTTCCCCCAATCATCCTTCGAGTGAGGATGAATTGAAATGGATTGACATCGGCTACAACCAAGGTCTGGTGAAGGAGAATATAATGTCTCAACCATTGAACCGCATGTATGATAGCTAAAGCAAGCTTCTCAACATGAGAATAATGAATCTCCACATCAAGAAGATTCTGGCTCCGATAGTATATGACATGCTCTTGGAGCTCCTCATCCTCTTGAACCAAAACCATACCAATCGTCTCCATGGATGTGGCCACATAAAGTAGAAAATCACGGCTATAGTCTGGGGGACTAATCATCGAGGCTGATGCTAGGGCTCACTTGAGTGCATCAAAGGACTCCTAGGCTCACTCATCCCAACAAAAGATGATGTCCTTTTTCAAAAGACGCATGAAGCCTCTAGTCGAATTGGAAAAATTGACAAAGAATCTCTATAAGAAGTTTGCCATGCCTTGCAAACATTGAAGATGACGAATATTTTTTGGGGGAGACAACTGAATTATTGCCTCTACCTTCAAAGGTTCGACTCTTATACCCTCTTTAGAAACGATGAATCCTAACAAGTGACCTGACTTCACACAAAAGATGCACTTGTAAGGATTTAACTTGACCAAATAATGGTGGCATCTTTCGAATACCAATCTCAAATGATAAGAATGATGCATTCTCATACGAGAATGAGTAGCAAGGTCATCCAAAAATACTTCGATAATCGATTTGAGATCGTGGAAGATCAAGGTCATGGCCCGCTGAAAAGTAGCTCCGACGTTCTTAAGGCCAAAAGGAATTTTTCAATATGCAAAATTTCCCTAAGGACAAATAAATGTAGTTTTATGTTGGTCCTTAGGTTTAATTTGTATCTGATTATATTCAAAAAATCCATCCATAAAGGAAAAAACCTCGCTACCTGCACACTCATCCAAAATATGATCAATAAATGGTGTGGGGAAATTGTCCTTAGGACAGGCACGATTCAAATCACGAAAATCAATACATATACGAATCACTCCCTGCTTCTTATCCATCGGAACAAGATTTGAAAACCACTCTGTCAAGGGAACGGGATAGATAAAATCGTCTTTCAATAGTTTCTCTATCTTTTCCTTAATCATGGGTGCTTTCCTAGGATTTACCACACGCAAGCATTGCCGAACAGGCTTAGCATTGGGATAAGTCTTAATATCGTGTTCGACAATATGAGGGTTGATACCTATAATTTCATCGTAAGACCAAGCAAATATATCATAGAATTCTTTAAAAATCTTGGTGTATTCTTGAATCTCAGCATGGGAACATTCTACCCCAATATAGACATTCTCTATCCTACCAGGATCACAAGAGATATTGATAGGAATCATTGGAGATATATTTGCCATGTTTCCATCAGCCATCGGACCAGGAGAGCTTAATGGAACCATAGGACTACCAATTCTCTCACTAAGAACCTCCCTAAAGTCCTCATGCTCCAAGCGGTCAAGCTCGAGAAGAAATTAATATCTATGATGGAGTTCTTCCCATGGTGGCTCAACTTTTGACATAGCCTCAATAATTGCTTCATCTGAAGGGAAAACACTATCAAGGTAGTCATGCACATGAGAAGACTGCACTACCCATGTAGGCAGCACATAAGGGTCCTCCTCCTTCATCCACAAAGAGGAAGGACTAGGCTCTACAACACTCTCAAGATTAGCTTGATAAGCTACCATAGTTGCAGATAACGACACGTCCGTCATGATGGGATCACTCGGAGTACTCGGTGTAGGAAGAATCCAAGGATCTTCCATATGACGCGTGCGAAAAGACATCGATCTCATAGATGTCAAAGCCTCACCGGAACTAGACCCTATCATGAGGATCAGTGCAGGACAACTAAAACTTCCCATAAGGGATGGATACATGCCTACACCCATACTCCTAGTTGTAGGTTGAGAGTTCTCCATGATCAGGATCGAAGCTCCTGAATATGCAGTAATCGATGGATTATTGAATGACATTTGATCAATCATGACTATCTTCCCATTAAATGGAAAGCATACAGCATGAAATAGGGAAGAAGCTATGGCTTGCATACTATACATCCAATTCATACCCAGCAAGAGATTGTAGTCAAGGGTCGCATCAACCACCTTGACCTCTATCGCATCTATCGCAACGGTATTCCCTCCCAAATGGACCTTAAGGGAAGGAAGGATCCCGTGCGGCCTAAACGATCTCCCATCGAACGCAGTTAACATGGTCACTGATTTATACAACTCAGGGGAACCTAAACCCTTCCAACATGTTAAAGACATCACAAAAGCAGCAGTGCCTTCGTCAATCACAGTGCGCTTGATGGTCATGTTAAGACATTCTACGTGAATCAAAAGAGACACATAGTAAGGCAAGCGAGGCTGAAGTCCTGCGGTTTCAAATTTAATCATGGAGGAAGAACTATCATCATTCATGCCAAGGGCAGAAAGCAAAGACTTCCTTTGCAAAGGACAAATCTGAAGCACTTCCAGTGCAGACATCACACAAGGAGTGTGGCCCAAATCCTCGACAATTGAATAGTTCTGGGTGGCTCGGGCATTAGGATTGTGCCCCGAACGCTTAAGGACTCCCTTAGGAATGTGAGGTGCAGCTTCAGGTTTATCCATAGGTTTCTCAATATGCAAAGGAGTCTTTGGTCGATCAAGTTCCTTTTTTGGGCTGGGTTGTGACGAACCATAGTCTTTCGAACGGGTCACAACTTTTGCAGTACGTACCAGGTTAATGCAACCATGACCACTACCTTCCAACAGATCTTGATCACCACTAGAATGATCATGGGTCCTCGAGTTCATATCCTGATTGTTAGGTAAAGGGTTAGTCAGCACAGTTGGGCCCTGTGCCAAGAATCTCAAGGCTGCATCGATACAGGGCACAAGTAAGTGATGTGATTGTCCTTACACAACTTGCAAGGAAATTTAACCTTACGTTTAGCTTGCTTGTCCCCCCCAGCATTGTGGTTGTTCTTGTCATTATTATTATCATTTTCATTCCTATTCCCACCCTTACGATTATTCTTACCCTTCTTTTTATTCCGTCCAGGCTGCTGGTTACTCTTCTAGTCCAACGACTGCACTGAAAGCACACTCGCCGTTTAGGCGGGTTGAGATGAAGCCGTGGCTTGTCCCAAAGTAGATTGGTTGATTGAAAATTGACTCACTTGTTTTTCAACCGAATCCATAGTTTTAGCAATCGCACAACCAACAATGCCATCAACATGTGGTCCAGGTTTAACTTTGGGGTCGAAACTAAAACGTGGAGCATTGGGAATGATCTCATATAAAAAATTGGATTGATCATAAATCAAATCCAGTTCCTGCACCCTAAAAATTGCTTGTTCCTCATTTTGCACTCCGGATGTAGAAACATCCTTTTCTATGTACGACAATAATGCCTTAAGGAACCATTCGAGGAGGAATTCTAGCGGTATAAAGGCTTTAATTAACCTCTTCTGTCTACGCCACTCTTGGTTGTGATCCGAGATATGTGTGGCTTTATCATGTCAAAATGTTGACAAGAGTTTAGTACCAATGTCATAACGCACTGGTAGCTGGAAGTGGTTAAGAAAAGTCATCGCTAAGTCATCGAACAAAGCGAATTCCCCCCTAGGTAGCTCTATATACCATTTCACGGCAGGCCCTGTAAGGGTGCGTTGAAATAGCCTTAAATGGATGGAGTCCTGATATAAGGAATTTGAAGAGCACCATAGGTGAAAGGTAGTGACATGTTCACTCGGATTCTCTCCCGGTTTTCCCTCGAACTTGGGTATGTCCGAGGGAAGCTTAGTAGGGACAACCGGGCAAGCCGGGTCATGAGCTACAGGATCATTCGTCAATCTCAACAAGTTAGGAAGATTCATCGTTGCGAGGAAAGGGAGCCTAGGATGATGAGGTCAATGGACTGCTCCCTGACAGTTCTAATTCACATAGTTATGATTACCACCATGGCCTTTCCCATAGTGCCCTCCTCCCGTTTGACCCGTATAGGGTGGAATGGAAGCACCATAGTGTGGTGTACCTTGACTATTCAGAGCTACAAAGCCATAATTTGGAGACTAAGCAGGTTGTTGATAACTACCCTCATAAGGTGAAGAACCTTGTCCATACTGCATCCCATAATAGGGTCCATAAGTCATCGCATGAGATGTCCCATGAGACACTTCGTAAGTAGGAACATATGCTCCGGAAGTAGGAATATACATTCTGAAAGTATGAACGTGACCTCTAGAAGTATGACCATGACCTCCTGAAACAACGGGTGGTGCATGTACCTAAGACACAATTGGTCTAGTAACCACAGTACGGACATAGCTCATAGCAACATTCCGGCCTAAAGGACCACATGAATGAGGTGGAGGGTGAACATTCGAAGAACTAGGGATAGAGGACGAAGGGATCTATGTAATTATGTATGTGCTATTCCCTATAGTCACTCATCTTGGATCTGGTATCCTAATAGGATCACTAACCCTAGACCTAGGAGGAATATGTGATGTAGCTTCCACAGCCGGGATGGAAGGTGCAATGTGTCTTGTGCTCCCAAACCTCTCCACATGGTAAGGAATTAAAGTGCCCCCAGGCATAGTGTTAGGCTCAAACTCAGATTTGACATGAAATGCCAAATCATGTGTGGGAAAACCAAACATACCATAACTACCATAACTAGTGCTCGCGGGTTCAAAATGAGTCTCATCATCCTCCGGCATTCCATACCGATGATGCATCAATGGGGAATCGACCCTAGAGTAAGTAGGTCTATCATGAAAAGTTCCTATCTTAGAAATCATAGGACCTAATTCAGTAAAATCAGGTGAAGGATCATAGTTAGGAGTAAACTCCCCATCTTCCACATGAATGGGAGAAGGTGGTTCATGAATACCTTCTATATGGTCTCCCATGGTGTGTGAATCAATGTGCGAAGTAGTCTTCCTGGACTGTCTATTTCTCTATCCCAAAGGAGGAGGAGATGTAGAAGGCGGAAGTCCTATTAAGTGACGAGAATGGAGAGGAGCCGCACCTGAATCCACAATGACTCAAAAAATATCAAAGACTCTCTATCTACACAAACCCTAGGAAAGCTAATGTGCACAGAGAAATCACCAAGAAAATCTAAAGCCAACCACAAGAAATCAAGGGTAGGATAAGTGATATCTTGAATGAAGCAGGTATGTCTCGCCTAGGAGAGGCTTGAGACTCCCATACATAACAAGCGAAGTTACGTAACCAATTATTGTGGCCCTCAGCTTCAATGTGTAAAGTGACTGTGCTGTCCAACCCCAACCTGGCTGGGACACCCGTAGAATAACCCTTGCAAAGTACCCCCTCAATATCCTAGGTAAGGCCACTAAGGTCACCTCAATATAATCAATGCTCAGGCGGACAGTTGCAGGCGGGATTAACCGTATGGGCAGGGTAGAAAAGCCTAAAACTCTCGAAAGAGCCCCCAGATATGAATACAATCCTGGAAATATCTCCGGTTCTACTCAGTTATGACTAGGGGTCATCCCAATCAATAACCTCTCACACTGCCTCGTGCTTAACTCCCTTTTGAGAGGAGGATCCTGAGAAACACTGGTTATACCAAGGAATTTCACACACTCACCTAGACAGACACATACATGTTGTTGTTTAGTGGTCTTGGAGAATTAACTTACAATGAACTATTCCAAGACCATAAAACCTAATCTTGTTGGTGAACCCTATCAAATAAAATAGTGTAGTTCATTTTAATTAAGCGTTGATTTTAATTGGCTTTATTACTCAAAAGAGGTATATGGTCGTGCAACTAATGGTGTCATGACACAACATGAAGTAAAATGCACACCTAACAATCAATGCAAATGCATTGTGTCCATGAAAAACAGGGTATGATATTATGTGAAATGCACAATTTTCTTCAAATGATAAATGCAAGCTTTCCTATATGAAATCCTGACTAATACTCCAAAGAAAATCTAGTGCAAGTACTATGCAAAATGCAAGATGCAATGCACAATGATAAGCAAATATTTTTGGATTTTTTGAAATAAAAATGAGATATAAAAGCAAAAGAATGATTCTACAACGCCCAGACTCTGCAAGCACACTCAAGTAGCACTCAAGCAAAGTACTAGGGTAAAAGTAGTCTAATGCACTAATCCCAAAACAAAAAAATTAAAAATGCAATGACAAGAACATTCTTAAAAAAAATAAATTTATGCTAAAATAAATGTCTCTGGTCAGAAACAGAGGTGTATACAGACTCTAGTAGTATCAAAGGAGACTCAGCAATCATCAAAATTCACCCAGCCACCATTCAACTTCCTCTAAAAGGAAAAACTAAGGGCATACAAGATTGTTCGCAGTAAACTCACATGTGTACGTGGAAATAGCAGTGAAACCCGCGTATATATTTGACTGTGAGTTCAAAACTCGCATACAGGAAGAAAGGTGCATAAAGATAAAGGAAAATAGACAAGCTGAGAGAAACTTTACAGCAATCAGACACTACGAGGAAAACATGCCCCAAGACTCGACATAGAAACAAGAGAAAAAGAGCAATTGAAAGTCATTGAATGCCGATAGAAAACCCCCAAAGGATAACTACCAGGAAATCCACACCAGATTCACCAATTCTGTTATGGAGAGAAATTCCTATGGCTTAGGGTACCACAACAGACAACTTGACTCCAGAAATCAATCCTTTCCAATATGCAATAGAAATTAAATATCTAACACTAAAGGATCAGACCTCGTACCTTATTCCAGACGGTTGAAGTAGATCCCCATTGAGCTTCCAACTTCCACTTGAATTGATAAATTACTTCCTCAACAATAAGTAAACAAGACAAGCATACTATATATATTGGTGTTAGATCTATTCTAGCATATATAATCAACAATGTATAAGCATTTGAAAACATCCATGGATAAAATATTCATTCAAACATACATTATTGGATAGGAAAAGATATTTCTATTAATATAAAATCACATATTACAATGGATACAACCTCTGTCGGCACGTCTACGAATTGGAGAAACTGAATCCCCCACTTGGGCCTCCACCACCTCAATCCTCCATCTCTCGATAACAAGCTCACAAGCAAAAGGAAAGCTTGGGAAGAACACAAAAGTTCTCCAAGGGACAAAGGGATGCAGACTCAAGCACAAGTTTTGGCAACAATGGACTATAGTTTCTTTGCTCTCAATTCTCTCTTATGCCTTCATTGTACCAAAGAGTTCCTTATATAGATTTTCAAAGGGGTAATGAAAGGTTGAATTCGAGTGATCTCAAGGCATAGGGAAGGCCTGGAGTCAAGTGATTCGGATCCATGTCAAGGAAAACTCCAAAAGGATTTGGATTATGCACACATCCTGATGTACGTGGTTTTAGGGGTCAAACCCACATATATACGCTATTATAGGTTTAAAAGTCGCGTGTATTAATTTTCACACATTTTTAGGGATGGTCCAGGAAACATCAACGGAGAAAAAATGGTCCAAGGGGTCTAAGGAGTTTGCAGAGGGACAGGGGAAGGCCATACAAGTGTGATTCACCTAGAGTGGTAAAATCATCTATAACAACCGTATGTATGTGTTGGCTTCTATCACCTTTCTGTATTGACCTGTGGTTCAATATCACCACAATACCAACAATAAACCACAAGACATCGGCTCGACAGAGTAACTCCGTCGGCAACACCTATGAGGCAGGCGTAGTCTCACTCAATATATCTAATGGGTAACTTCCGGAACCATGTTTCCGTAGTTGGTGAGGGACTATAGTCCCTTGGCACATGGCCAAGGCGCTCGACGAGGGAAACTTAGACCGTTGAACGATTCCTGTGAAAATGAGCACAACTATATTTCAGTGTGTATGACATGACCTGGTCTTTAACCCTACCAACTGGTGTAACTTGTGTGACATAGCTGATCCTTCAAACTGACAGGCCACTTGTGACTGATATTTCAACTTAAGGAATTAACTACAACTTGCTTGTGCATTCCAATAATTCTTTAGCAATTATTCATTCACTAGTTAACAATATGGTACCAAGCATTCAACAATCATGCTCATTATCATACAATAATCAAATAACAACCATTCACATCAACATGTATAGCATCAATCAACCATTTAAACATAAAGAATAACATGGAAACCCATTTGAAAAAAACCAGCAAGGTGCTCTTCATCTGGCATGAGAAATGGATATAGCACCTTGCAGTCTACGACTTGTAGACTGATCTTATGATATGTCTTTATAACTCATACCTCTTACTCTCATGCACTCTAGTTTATTCTTCTATCTACTCCTACTGATCCGCATAGAGCATGGATCGACTCTTCTATCTACCTTCTGCGCACTTAGTTGCAGATTCCTTCTACTCCTAGTGGTCTACGCACGCAGCTGCAAGATCCGTGGATCAACAACCATCTATTGCTACTAGACTCTTCTCTGAGTCTTCTTACCTTCTACCATAATTTCTTAACAAAACTGGGTAACTTGGCGAATGATCAACCAACAAAATGATAGTATCCACAACCAATGAAAAAATCGAAAAACCTTATACAGAATGAGTTCTTCTTATTTATAACTTCTATCAGACCATGCAGGGTCGACTACATACTGCTTATCAGTTACAGGTCATGATCAGCTATCAGAACAGGCTATGATGGATTGACACAAGGCACCATCGGCCTAACTTACAACTATTCTTCCATACGTGCATGGCCACAAGCTTATGCCGTCTTTAATGGCCATGATCTTCACCTATCATTTTTTGGTCGTTATCACCTATACGCCTGTATGCTTGCCTTTCCTCTATCATGCGCATCTTTATTCAGCCTGCATGGGTCCCTTTGCTTCCTTCAGGACCTTCCTTCCTTCCTGTCGCATGCATGACATACTTTTTCTTATGTGCGAACTTATTTCTTTTGCTACTTTACTAGCCCAACAGGCCCCCAACACTCACATGTGGCTCGCCCCGAGTCACTAAGCAAAATTGGACTTGTCCTCAAAAAATTTAGTTGCAAAACTTAGTGTTCTTTCCGCAAAATTTTATGAATCTGGTGTTGATTGCGTTACAGGACCAACCTTGTCCTGAAATTCTTTCACCATCCATTCCACCCCCACAACTTCATATGACACCTCTTCTGCTTGCATGGCTAATGCTCTACTCAGTTGATACTGATCTGTTTCAATGGGACTGTGTCTACTGACTATTCGATAGTCTCAAGTTTTTCCTTCAGTAGTTGAATAACACTGGCGATGCATGCTAATTCTGACTAGTGCACTTCTACTTCTGCTTCCCTAGCCCACTCTCTATATTGAAGAGCCTGGACCTCCTGCTGCATTCGCTTAATTTCAATCAACTTGGCCACCTTCTGTTGGAAGGCCATCTTCTTCATATCTTCTTTCTCTGTGGTAATTTTCTCTTCAGTTGCCCGCCTATTTGCCCTTATGTTTTCAATAGTTGTATCCTCCATAAGTGCTTCCCATACCATGGAAACATCTTCTAGTGGCTTATCGCATGCTATTTCTCCTTGTTTTATTTTTACAGCGGCCTCAGATGGTGCTTTTCTTCGCTCTTCAAGCTCCTCAGGAAGTGTGCTCGGCACCTATCTCGCTTCCAGTTCTTGCACCTGCTGTCAAAGATCTTGCGTGATATTTTCTAGTCTGATTAACTTAGCTACAGATTCCTCATCCTCTTGGCCTTCTTCAGGTGGGAATTCTGCAATGGCACTCTTAATAGTCTCTGCTAGCATGAGGCAGTTTTGCTCATGCTCTAGTATTTCCTATTCCCTCTCAAAAAGAAGGTCGACGTGCCTTTGAAGTTCTTGTTCTTTTTCCTTCAGCAGGGCCTTGTGCACCTTTTCCTTATTTTGATGTTTTGTTTCCTGATACGAAACAACATTATCCCTTAGTTGCATTTTCGTTGTGGATTCCTATTGTACTTCATAGGATTTGCTCAAGGGAAGCTTCAAGAAGTCTAACTGGAGTCTGGAAAACTCATTCACAATGTTTTCAAAGGCACTTAGTCATGTTTCGGTTTCTAGTATGCTTTTCTGGATTGTCACTTTAATGGGAGGCACTAACTATGGTGGGACTACCTAGACATTGGGGTTGACGCCATACGTCTCAACCTCAACAGTGGCTTTGACCTCATTGATTGCTTCGATCAACTTATTCAGATGACTCCCCACTTGCTCAGCTATGCTAGCTTGTTGTGTCTTTAGGCTAGAAAGGATGTCTTGTGCTACTTTAGCAATGGCTGCTGTGAGCTCCTCCACATCGTCTTATGTTAATGTGTGCACGTTCGACGGTTTTTGATCTTTTTTCTTCTTGTGATGTGGGTGGCCTTCTGTTTTCCTTGTTTGCATATAGGTATACACATGCTCTTGACTTGGGTGTGCTCCGAATCACTTTGAGCTGAGATATTCCTATCATCGTCATCTTGTTCTTCCTCATTCTCTGACTGGTTACCCTGTCCATCGCCTCCTTCATTGCCTTCACCATGAACTTGTTGTACTGGTGGGTCTTCTTAATCCTATCCTTCAAGTAGTGGCTCTACCAGTGGTCCACACGATTCTTCCAGCCATATGTGGATGATTGCATCCACTTCCTCATCCGTGACCATGAATCCCACATGGTGCACTTGTTTAGACGAATATTTTTCCAGCTCCAAAATGATGTTGTGCACTCCAACCTAAAATTTGATAAATGTTGCATACTTGTGTACCGTCGTAGTGCAGATTTGGTAGGATCACCATACAATGTCATGCAACTCCTCCACGTGCAAAAAGAACTCAATGTTGTTGTCCTTCTGTGAGCTTGTGTCTTTCTTATCCTCCCATAGGTTCTGATACCTTGCATTGTGGGAAGGGAATGGGACATCCATCTGCACGTAGTTGGGCGGGTTGGCCCATAGAGTGAATGAAATCAAAATAAGTAGCCATGAGTAATGGAACTTGTAAGTGGGATCATGCTAGGCCTACGCGGCATCATCGATCAGCTCATTGAGAAAGTATCACGACCAATTGAATTCTCCACCCAGCGCGCATAGTTCTGCAAGTTCGGTAGTCACCTACAAACACTAATTGGGTCGCATATTGTGTAACAACTTACATGATAACATCTACATAGCAAATCTCACACTTATTTCCTCGATTGGACGAATTAGTAATCACCTCTTTGTGCGTCGCAAGTTTTATTTATGCTTGATATGGGTAGTGTCTTTCCAGGACAAGTAAGGTGAAGGATCATCACCTTGGTTTGGGAAGCCTGTGATCGACGAGATCAGCTCGGCATCAACCGGTTATGGTTTATCAAGCCACAAGCATCCTCTGTGAAAGAATACCAGTAGCTGCTTCACATACACACTAACCTATAAATTATGGCCGAAATGGGGCATAAACAGTAGGTTAATCAAACCTGCACAACCAACTCCCTCAGCCCACTACATTGGCCTGAGCACTTGTGCTTTACTTGGGTCAGGCTGGTCCAAGATCAGGTAGTCCAATGTCTTTACTCCTTCCTACTGTCGAGTTTCGAAGTCTTCAATTTCAGCTTGGCCAACTTGGGCATGATGTCCATCAGCAGGGGGACATTATCAAGGATCCATGGCGCTTCCAGAGTTGTGACCACCTTCTTTGGGAGTTTCACCTTTTGCATGTTGGCTCTCCTCTTGGTCCTCTTCTAAGGGCCTTTTACTATGAGCATCAACAAGGGAGATAGTATTCTTGCGTTTCCTCATCTATGGGAGTCCGGATGGTCCTCTAACTACTGGCTCGTCGGGCTGTCTCGACTCCATAATAGGTGGTATTTGAGCTGGGGTAGGCACAACACGTGATCCTGATGTCAGAATTCTAGTATGAGCGGCCACATTACCAGGTTTCTTCCATGTTCTCGCCCTTGGATCAGTCTCAGGTTCTTGCTGCGGTTGCTGTATCTTAGGTGATGATCTCTCTTTTTCAATGAGGAAACCAGAGATAAAAATTGTGTCTGATGGCTCACTGTCGCTAGGGATATCAATTACCATGCGCATCAACTTACTTCAATATGGATTATAGGGTTCTACTCTACAATCACTCTGCTCTGGTTCTCTCTAGCTTACTCTGTGGTTGTAAAAATAATGCTTTCCAGCGAAGCCTTGCACTTATACCTACCACCACATCGGGTAGTCCTCATGCAATGGTCATTTAATGTCTAAACCATCACATGGGTTTCTCGGCTACCACATCCATTCATTAAGTTGTTAACTGGAGTGTTACATTGTTTCTGTCAGAATAGTTATGGCAGATCTGTCGGATGCGACCTTATAGAATGCCATCATTCTCCTCATATCTCATTGAATTAAACACACTTAGTTATCAAAGCCGCCTAAATATTCACCGAATATTTTCACTTTAATGTCATCCAGCTTGTCATTTCTTCCTTTTGCAGCACTTTCCACCTTTTTTCTTTTCATTGCACTGTTCCACCCTTCTCCCACGTGTCACACTTGTTCCTTCACTGACGTGCCACAAAGCAATGTTTACATCTTTCGGACCTTCTTCCCCAATTTTTTTCGTCACACAGCACGATTCTAACCTGGGATGTTATGACCTTCGTAGTATGGGTTCAGGCGATTGTTGTTCACCATACCCACGACATATGTACTGTCTAGCTTTTGAATTTTTACTGCGCCCACGTCAGTGATGTGCGCGACCACATCTGGACCTAGACAATGCGTCTTTAACTTGCCTGGGTGTTTAAAAAAATTGTTGTCATACAACAACACAAGTCCTCCCACTTCAAAAGGCTTAACTCGAATGCGGAGATAATGGCAGGGTTTCTATCGCTGCTTCTCAACTGTCTGATGGAATCCTACGATGAAGCATTCTTCTTCCATTTGTACTAGCTGTGTCTGCCTCTGCTAAACAACATCTCCGTTAGTCATCTCCATTAGTGCAGTGATTCTCAAACTTGGTACAATGTACTCCACTGGCATAATAGCTTCTTGTCCATATACTAGTTTGAATGGGGTGTGCCTTGTTAGTCACTTGCAGGTTGTGCGATATTCCCATAGCAAAATTAATATTTTCTGATCCCAATCATCTCGACGCATGTTGCATACCTTGGTCAATGCATTCTCCAAAATCTTGTTGAAAGCTTCGACCGTTCCATTCGCCTAGGGTGATAGGGAGTTGTCTTCTTATGCTGGATCTAAACTTCTGCAGTTAGCTCAGTAATTACTTTGTTAGAAAAATGTGTACCTTGGTCACTTAGTAGTATATTTGGACAACTAAATAGGGTGATGACGTTTTCAAATAGAAAATTGGTCGTGGTCGCAGTGGTACAATCTTTAACAGGCGCAGCTTCAGCCCATCTGGTCAAGTAGTCTATCGCAGTGATAATGTAGTGCACACCAGTTCTCTTCCTTGGCGGGATGATTGTTTCAAAATGAAATCAACTACCCACTTGTCAAATTCTTGAAGGGTTATTTGTGGCGCACGTGGCATCTTGTCCTAGGGCGATGGTTTTCCTATCCTTTGGCAAATATCACAGTGCTTGTAGAAGCTTTTAGTATCCATGTGTATGGTTGGCCAGCATAATCCTTCCTGTAATATCTTGCGTACTATCACTTTCCCTACATAGTATCCTCCTGCAACACCAGCATGTGCTTCACTCATAACCCAAGGTCGTTCATGGTCAAAGACAAAGCGACGAAGTACCTCATACAAACCTAGCTTATATAGATGTCCCGCGATCAATGTATAATCAGTAGCTTTGATGACCAAGTGTTTCTTCTGGTTATTTTTCATTCCTTTAGGTACATATCTTGTCCTTAGAAAGTGAATAATGGCATTAAACTCGTGGTTTTGGTCGCCCATCATGTGGATCACAAATAGTTGTGTATCGAGCAAATTATCTTCCAACATGGTTGGCTCTTCACCACTCTCTATCCTTAATAGGTGGTCTGGTCCAACATTCAGTTGACTTGGTTTAACAATGACCTCAAAATAACACTCTTGAAACAGGAGAAGCCATCTACATATATTCCCCCCCAACACTGGCTTGTTGACTACGTATCTCAGCATTGAATGGTCAGTGTACATTTGAAAATGTTCACCCAACAAATAGTGTCGAAATTTCTGAAACACATAGACCATAGCAAGGCCTTCTATTTTTTTCATCGTGTATTTATTTTATGCTGTTGATATTTTCCTACATGTGAAAGCAATAGGATGGTTGAGCACACCCTCTCCTGGTTGCGTCAGAACTATACCAAGCGCGATAGATGATGCGTCGACATGCACATGCAATTCCTTCTTCCAATCCAGTAATACAAGTATTGGCGTAGTGGCCATTGCAGTATTCAATTTATCCAAGCTTTCCTAGAATTTTGTTGTCCATTGGAAATTCACATCTTTCTTCAACAATTTCTCCATAGGCGCAGTGATGGTTGCATATCCTCTTATAAACTTCCAGTAGTAGCCTATATGTCCCAAAACCTCTTTGATTTGTGTGACTGATGTAGGTGGTGGTAAGTCCAGGATAATTGCAATCTTTGATGGGTTGACCAAGATACCATTGCGACATATGATGTGACCCAAAAACACACCAAATGGCATGCATAAAATACATTTCTTAGAATTAAGCGCAATCTGGTATTGGCGACAACAGTATAGCATCATGTGCAAACTCTCAATATTGTCTCTTACTAGGCCAAACACAGTCCAATCATCAAAGTATACCTCAATAAATTTATGAATAAAATCTTTAAAAGCAGAGACTACTATTCTAGAAAAAATAGCAGGTGCATTCTTGAGTCCAAATGGAATTACCATATACTGGTAGCATCCCCATTCAGTGACGAAGCTTGTTTTATGGCGATCCTCCTTCGTGATTCTGACTTGATAATAGCCTGAAAAGCCATCAGTAAATGAATACATCTCTTGCCCTCCGACACTTTCAAGCACTTCATCCGTAAATGGTTTTGGGAATGGATCATGCAAGCATGCATCGTTCAACTTCCTTAAGTCGACACAGATCCTGACTTCACCTATTGTCTTCTTATCATGGATCACTATAAGGCTGATCCACTCTAACTCTTCAACAGGTTCAATAATCCCAGCGTCGAGCATACGGCCCAGTTCTTCTTTTACCCTTTCTTTGTACTTGGGGTTCATCCTATATGGTCGCTGCTTACTGGGTTTAGCATCTAGTTTTGGGGGTATTTTCATCTCCCCCAAGTCTCCCACTATTCGCTTCATTTATGAGAAGTTGGTAGGGAATAGGTCTTGATATTCATGTAGTAAGTCCGTGAGTTTTGCAATTGTCTCTTCATCCCAATAATCTCCTATATTGGCGAACTTTGGGTTGTCTAATGACACAATGTTTACTTTCTTAATCTTTAGCAGTTTAAGGAACTGGTCACTTGAGATACCACTTCCTTCTACTTCACGTGTGCCTTCATATTCTGGTATGTTTATGTTATTCGGATGATCATCTGGGTATCCAACTAGATTGTAGCAAGCCATTCATCGCTGAATAGTTACACTATAATAGTGAGAGTTAGCCTCGTCAACAAGGATCTCAGCAAATATATTCTCCTTTATCACCTGAAGTACAACATCAATTGTAGGGTTCTCATCAACAAATTCAAATGTATGTGCAAACTGCTTAGCGAGCCCTTCCCACTCTTGGGTTCCTTGTCGCAATTCCATAGCTATGTACCAGTTTCTAGGTGTCATTTCCAATGTATGTATGAGATGATGTACCCACTCCTACCTCGAATATTCTGCAAATACGATGCGACAATGATTAAGATGTTCCATAGGGTTTGCTAACCCTCAATACTTATGTTTTACCAGGGTGACCTCTTCTCCGAATCTGACTTCCATCAATCATCTATGTTGTGGCCAGTTTGTTATAGACTTCTATTAAATTGAGCACATAGATCTGTGGACAAACACACAGCTCACAGGATAGATCACACAATTTACTCAGTTATTGAAGAATGAAACAACGCAAAAATGGCTTGCAACTGTGAATGCTTTTCATTAATCAAAGAGTAATTAGATAATAATTACAATGAAGTAAAATGGCTTTAATAGCCACAATCAATTTGAATCCACATGAGGAAATTTGAATTGATTAGACTCTTCTTGATTGTAGGTAACTAAGACCTTGTCTAAATCACTATCAGAGGACTCAATAGTTAACTGACCTTGTCTAAACCATAATCGGAGTTCATAAGAGTTCTAAAACACAACTCAAGTGTTACATTCACTATTGACTAAGGATAACTGACTATGGTAGGTGAGAAATACACCCCTCCTGAGTGTATTCAAGTAAACCTAGCGCTAATTAAATATAGAGGACTAGAACTGAATGTAACTGACTCCTAACTTAGCTTAACTAGTCATCAACTGAATTGGACTGACCTTGGTCGGTTTCGGCACTCCCAGTGGCTCCTAAATTGTAGGGATTGGTCTAGGAGGCTCCTAAACTGATGCAATCAAGTGCAATCAGTGGCAGTAGGCCTCAAATAGTGTTCCCCACACTTTAGTAACTGAAACATGTCCCCCAATTAGGCCAAGTGGACCTAGTGGTGCTAGTGACTAAAAATAGACTGGATGGACTCCCGATTTAGACATGACTCCTAATTTAGACATATGACCAAATTGAAAAAGAGAGGATTAATAATCCTAACACCCCCTAAATGCTAACTTGGAAAATATTTGGTCCCTGGTAACTAAGACCATAGGTCACCCGTTACATCAAGTAAAGTAAATTAACTGCTCAAAAACAAGGTGCTAGGGAAAAAACCACATGGGAAAAAATCCCCCCCTCTAATCAAACAGGTAGAATCAGGATCAATATGGTTCTTCTATGCATAGGTATCCTGGGTCTTGGCATGTGAACCTCTCCATAATTATGTCTGGAGGAATCTTCCTCTTTGGAAGAATAATGATATGCTCAACTAAATCAGAAGTATATACAGCTATCAGAAGAAGACTGGACCCATGTAGAGCAACTAAAGTCAACTGATAAGTGAGAAAATCTTCTTGAGGATTTAGAACATGTGAGGAACACTCAAGAATCTGATATGTTGCAGCCATGAACAGAAAACCATGAGTGGTAAGAACAGCCCCAAGTGTTAGGAGCAAGTGTCCAGGCGGATGCAGAAAATCTTCCTCTTTACCGGTTTTGTGAAGAGATGAGCATGTGATCAATGGTAGAGAAGCACTGGGACTATTGAGAGAAAATGCTTGAGCTCCATAGTCTGATATGGATTCTGAAATATCTAATGAATCACATAATAAAATATCAGCAACCTCATATGAGGAAACTAACACCAAATGCCCATCAACAGTTTTGAAGAGAAAGTGCGGTACTTGATTTTTCACACCAGAATTGGTGAGAGCAGCTACAAGGATGACTGAAAGCTCTTGGATTTTAAAATATGAACCAAATAATATCATATCAGAAATTAAATCATATCTAAATATGTTCAAAACAAATCCAAAACTATGAAATGGAATCAAATCCCCAACAACAGTTTTGTTGGAGACTTGCGGTACTTGTTTCTTCCTTCACGACCTCCCTTCCTTTCTGTTGCACGTGCGACGTACCTTTTCTTGTGTGCAAACTTCTTTCTTTTGCTCCTTTCCTAGCCCAACAGTATGCAAATATGGCTGAATGTTTTGTTGAATCATTGCCTAATATAGTTGCATGACTGTGTGACATATGTCTTTGTCATGTTTTTTTGAAAGTATGAAGTGTATATGATAATGAGACTAAGTTTGACTTGTAGGAAGGATCGTTTACAATCACCTACAAGAGAAGAATGACATAACTTATTATGAAGAAAAAGTGACGAGGTACAAAGAAAGGTTTCTCTCAAGATATATAGAGTCAAATATGACAAGATGTTTCTATAGACACTTGATAGTGTAATCGAAGAATGAGTGTATATCAAGTAACCTACAGGGACTCTCTCAATAGAGAACCACATGTACATATTGAAGAAGGATTTGGACAGGCTCAGAAGACACCCATGACAGATAGTTACATGATGAGCTTGAATACCACCTAGAGTGGTGAGATATCAACCTTTGCGACAAGGTTGAAGATGAGAGACTCATAGATGGGTTCAAGAGGAACTTGTAAATAGAATTCAAGATCTCGGTATCTAGTAACCTTACAAGATTATATAGATGGATAAACAAAATCTCAACAAGAAAATATGGCTACCAGTAACTCCAATGTTGAATGTTTAAATGACGAAAATACAAGAGGCAGAGGAAGGATAATGCTCATTTACAGGAGACAACAAAAAAGCTCTGCTTCAGAGGGAGTGACTATAGCAAATATTATAGAGATAGATTGAGAGACATATATGGAGAAGGTTATCTGCCCCAGTATTTTATAGGTTTACTTAGAGTGATATCGAATGTCTCCCTTCACAAATAGGAAGCATATGCGGTGAAGTTTGAGATAGGTACCTAGGACGTGGCATGACATGATAATGAAGAAGAGGCCTAATGCAAAATTCGAGATGAAAGACCTTAGCTTGATACACCATTTTTTTTCTTGAAGTATGGTAGAGCCCAGAAGAAATTTTCCCTAACTAAAGGAAGTCACGCAACATAAATCCTAAAAAGGTTTTTTTATGTTGGGTAAAGACCTAACCACACCCATGGATACACACTAGAAGTTGTTGGATGATGCTTCATTAGAAGTAGTAGGTGTGACACTAAATAAACAGATCATTACTTAATTGATGTATCTAACGAATATCTAACCAGATATATTCTTTGGCGTGAACACCTTGAGTCACTATATGGTTGAGCATAGACATGTTCACCTGGTAGCGGCAAAGAATGTGATGAGGTACCTAAAAGGTAGGGTAGACTATGGTCTAGATTATACTAGAGATCATGACTTTAGACTATATGGTTATATAGATTCAGATTAGGCAGGAAGTGCCTTAGATAGAAAGAAAAATTCAGCTGGATGTTTTAGTTTGGGGTTAGCCATGATCTCATGGTTAAGTAGGAAGCAGTCTAGTGTTGCTCTCAACACTGCAAAATCATAATATATTGCAACTTGTTCCACCATGTGTGAATCCATATAGATTCACAAGTTTTTATCATATCTATTCAATTTGGAGATAGATTCCATCGTGATTGTATGTGATAGCCAAAGCTACATGAATATGACAAAGAACCCCGTGTTCCATGATAAGATGAAGCCCATAAACATTTGGTACTTCTACATTCGTGACATGGTGTAGAAGGGAGCTATAAACCTCGAATATGTGAGCATAGATGAGAAGGTTGAAGATGCGTTGACTAAGCCTATATTTCATGTGAAGTTTGAACACTTCTCAGAAAAGCTTGGTGTTATCTGTAAGGAATTCACTCGAAAGGGGAAGTAGTATTGATACTATGGTATATGGATCACAACAGGTATCTTAGTTGGGATTGATCATCCTTTGAATTGATCATGTAATTTTGAAAGGAAGGATCATCTTAAATGTTGATCGTGTTAGAATTTATCCCATAATTCCAAAATGAAGGATCATATAAGACATTGAGTGGACTTGATCCAGTATTTCTCAAAGGAATGATCATCTTAAATGTTGATCGTGTTAGACTTGATCTCGTAATTACGAAAGGAAGGATTGTCTAATATTTTGAGTGGAATTGATCCCATAATTTTGAAAAGAAGGATCTCCTAAGATGTTGGGATTGATCATCCTTAGAATTGATCCCATAGATCCAAAAGGAAGGATCGTCCAAGATGTTGGGACTAATCGTCCTTATAATTTATCCCGTAATTTTGAAAGGAAGGATCATCTTAAATGTCAATGTGGATGGACTTGATCTCGTCATTCCAAAAGGAAGGGTCGTCCAATATGTTGGGACTAAGCATCCTTATACTTGGTCCTGTAATTTTGAAAGGAAGGATCGTCTTAAATGTTTATGTTTATGGACTTGATCATCCTATAATTCCGAAAGGAAAATTTGTCCAATATGTTCAAACTAATCATCCTTAGAATTTATCCCATAATTCTGAAAGGAAGAATAATCTTAAATGATGATGAGAGTGGACTTGATCTCGTAATTATGAAAGGAAGGATCATACAAAATGTTAGTAGTGGACTTTGTTGTTTAGGATTAAGCACCCTTGTAACCTAGGTTCTGGGGTTACCAACTTACTGCTAACCTTGCAGACAATCAACTTTAACAGAGAATAGAAAGGAAATAGGAAGAAAGTATTGACTTACCCAATTATCGACGGTTGATCCAAGATTGATCTTGTTCCATTCCTCTTCTCTCCAAAGCTTCTAGGGATGCACCTCTTTCACCTACAAAGTGCAAATTCTCCAAGTACTATCTCATGCATGTATATATAAGAGGTTAGATAAACAATATTTCCAATACATAATCAAATATATTCAATAACCACAATACATTAAAGAGACTCAACACAATGTTGGAAGAAGAATTCTCTTTATTAACAATCAGTGAATGAGATAAGAGTACAACCCAGCTTCTGAGACAAGGAATTCTTTGCAACCAAAGGACTCTGATTTTTGTTGCTCCAAGAATTATGAAGATATACCACCAGCATAACTTTTCTCTCCAATCTTGATTGATTAATTCCCTCCCCAAGGCCTCTATTTATACTTTGGGAAATAGAGTGGTTCTGAAGGTTGGGGTGGTTGAAACAGTTAGGATAATTAATGATTAAGACACAACTAATCTCCATTAATCATGTTTTATATTTTTTAAGGTTGAATCAAGATATACGTGACTATTGATATAGGAAACCTGCATATGACACTCGAGTTGCTTAAAGGAAACCTGCGTACGCTGATGCACGCAGGTTGCAATGTACATAGTCATGTACAGTACGCGAGTTGCAATGGAGATAGTTGCATAAGCAACTCAGCACTTAGAAAAATTATATGGCAAGTTGGTTCAAGGGTAAATGCATCCCAATTCATGCCCATCTACAGTTTTTTGGAAAAAATCAATCCTAAAATGTCCTTAAGTTTACCAACATAAGGAATGTCGACACTTGGACGGAGAAGTGCCATTTGGGTTGATAACAGATGCCCCCTAATGTATGAGTTCAGAGGGAAACAATGGCCAAAATACATTATAATAATTATCTTGGAGAACTTAGAAGTCCAATGGAGCAAAGGAAGTACCTGATACAAATACATAATAATGTCATATACAAAGTCATATCTGAGGATGCTATGTTCAATATACTGGAACACTAGCTCCTTTACAATATTTGAGTACATCATATGGTACGGGTACAAGACCATGTATATTACAAAGGTGGATCGAAGACACAATATACAATAATGATGAGTCTTCAAAGATATGGAAGCTGTGTAAGTGATCACAACATAATCTTGCGCAACTTAGTCTATAGATATGAACCTAAGGTCTTCATGAAAAATCCCAAAGAACTAGTACAATCCAATCCATCTGAATAGATGCTATTGAATTCGAACATGGATAGGAGTCAACAGATTTTCAACCAATAGGTGATAATTGACAACAAAAGCAAAGGAATTCACTAATAATGAAAATGAATCCTAGGGTACGATCATCAAAACTCTAGGTCTTCGTCGTCAGAAATTGCTGATGAGAAACCATACTATGATGAGGAAGGCAATAGATCCTCCAATGGATCACAAGAGTGACTAGGAGCTGGTTAAAGGAAGGGAAACACAAGTAATAATAGATAGGACAATGATGGAATAAGGATATATATCAGATACAAGGTTAAATCCTTGAACAGTAAGCACGACACAAAGATAACCCAAGGCAGATTTTAACTATGCAGATAGTACAACTAGACTTATCTGTCGTGTAGGAGACATGATCAGATTCCTTAGGTATAAATGATAAGAGGAGGAGTAAGAAAATATAGAGAGTGCTATGTTTAAGGAAGACATGCTACCACCAACTAAGAACCAAAAGAAAAATTATTCCTTATCTTTCCTGTTAAATTTTAACGAGTCTAGGAAAGTCAACTCAAGTCTCTCTTCATTTTTTGACAAGATTGAAGAGAAGATGGAATAATACTTGATATTGTTACTGATTTGTGTATTTCATGAGGCCAAACTAGTACATGCTCACTTGGTGTTTTCATGTTTAGAGAGTTTGAAAACTCCGAAGAATATTCCAGCGGGGTTCTCCCCGTCAGCCTAGACTGAGTAGGTGGGGAGAGATCTTGCTCCACTAGGGAGGCAGTGGATCGGTCCAGAGCGTATACAACGGTGACTTATACTTTTGGTGGGAGTGATAGTTACCAGCCTTGGAGTAGTTTCCATATGTTGGACTAGATTTCCGAGGTGACACCGATCTTGTCGTCCCTCCTGGAGGAGCATGGGGAGAGTCAGGTATTTTTGTTTTAAAATTTTAAATTATGAATTTTAATTATAAATATATATACATATGTATAAGTGTTTTTAATCCTTTAAATGTCAAAATAAAGATATTGGACCAGTCCACCAGGTTGGGCATCCACGCACGTATGTGCATCCTCTGGTGGGAGAGGACCAGGGTTTAATTAGGGTTCTTGAGGGAAAGCTGTCTAGGCTTACCCAGAGAGTACGTACATTACGCATTGAGAATATCCCTGCCATCATGCAGGAGCTAGTGGATGGTATACCACCTATCTGGATATGCCTTATGAGGCGGGTAGCGAGAGGAGTACTTGTGTATATTGATGTCGTTGAGGCTGCTGCAGCCGAGGAGGCTGAAGAAGTCTGAGAGCAGGGTGATCAGGGTGATCAGGGGGACCAGGGTGGTGCAAGTGACCAGGGTGGTCAAGCTTAGACTTAGGAGCATTTTATGGACTTTGATCCATGTTTTGTATATTTTTTGTATATTATATAGTTATGACTAGATCTGAGGATCAAAAACTCGACCTATCTATATGGACAGATATTCACACACACACACACATATATATAGATATATTGTGCCAGTTTTATTTACAATTGTTTTGTTATGTGTCTGCTGTATATTTTTATGCAAAATGTGTTAATTTCCAATCCAAGATATAATTAGCATATGCATCAGTTAATGAATTTTGATTTCTTGGAATATGATTGAATGTAATAAACTCAAAATTTCTTCCAATAACCTAACTTGCATAAACTGATGTAGTAAAATAGGGTTCTGCACCTGATAAGCTCAATTGAGCTGGGAAACCACTAGTTGAGAGTCAAGTCATATTTCCAGCTGAGTGATACCATGTGACAAAGCATCCCATAAAATCTCAATGACATCCCTGTATACGGCCACATTATTGGTAGCAGGACCTAAGCAAGTGCCTCTAGAGGTGACTAGTTGTCCTGGGGGCAAGTAAATGACCGATGCAACTAAAGCCAGATTACAAGTGTGGCGACTGACACCATCAGCGAAACCTACAAACCACTCGGAAGACATCTGCAACAACCAGAAAATGGTATAAAACACAAATTGATGAACTATTGTACATAAAAATACATACAATAAAAATAGATGAGAAAACACTAAGCCTAAGCATAATACTTTTTCAAGTAGAGCCCATTTCTAGGCTCAGGCAGCTTATTCCCTTTGAAATATGTTAATTCATATGCACCCTTCTTCGACACCTTTGACACAACATAAGGTCCTAATGACATAGACCTGGACTTTCCTTCCGCCAAAGGTTCTTTGTCCTGATCCCAGATCAAGATAAGCTCCCCTTCAGAAAACATCCAAGGCTTGACCAATTTATTGTATTGGATTTTTACCCTATTTTTATGAGCTTCGTTTGCTATCAGCGCATCTCTACACTGCTCATCTATATGTTCTAAATGTAATAAATGTTCTTCCAGCTCAGTCGTATCAAGTAACACATGAATAGCAATTTTTAAGGACAGGATTTTGCATTCGACTGGGGTGACTGCTTCCACTCCGTGAATGAGTTGGAAAGGAGAAAACCCTGTAGCAGTTTTCACATTGGTCTGATATTCCCAAAGTGTAGGATACAACATGATGTGCCAATTGGAACAGGCTGCATTAATAGTACGTTTGAGAATAGTCTTCAAAGTTTTATTTACAACCTCGACTTGATCGTTTGCATGAAGATAGAACGAAGATGAATGTTCTTGCCTAAACCCTAGCATAGTGGTCAATTCAGTCATCATACTATTTTGGAAGTGACTGCCATGGTCAATGATAATCTCTTTAGGGATACCGAATCGTGCGATAATTTGGTTGAAAACAAAAAAAACTACAGTTTCCCCATCAGCTTTTAAAGTGGGAATTTCCTCTGCCCACTTCATGAAATAATCTACAGCGACAATGATATGTTTGTTCCCCGGAGCCGATATTGGGTTGCACGTCATGTAATATATCCCCCACTTCGTGAAGGGTCCCACTGAGATGATGGGAAATAATGGAGCAGGATGTGACCGGATGTTTCTGGTGTAAAGCTGACAAGGATGGCAGTGCTTCATGGCTTCCACACAATCTTTAAATACCATGGGCCAGAAATAGCCAGCACGTAAGATATTCTAGGCCGTTGCTAACCCAGATAAATTCCCCCCACATGCTTCACTATGGGCATCATTTAGGAAAGTCTCTTCTTCTTCGTCGGTAAGACATCGACGCAAAACAAAATCTACCCCCCTACAATATAAAGTATCTCCAATAATGAGGTAGTTCTTGGCATGTATGTTTAGTTTACACCGTTCTTCTTGTGAGAAGGCTACAGGGTACTTCAAAGTCTGGATATAGATAAGTATATCTCTGTACCACGGGTCAAAGATGGAAATAAAAAAGATATGCTCATCTGGGAATGAGTCTTCTTCAATGGTTACATCTTCCTCTACTTGAAATTATGCAATAAGCTCAGCAAAAGCTAAGTATTTCTTGGATTTGGTGGATTGGAAATATAAGTCAAACTCCTGAAGAATGACTATCCATTTGTTGGATTTTCCTCCAAATATCCGTCGGGACAAAACATATTGAAAAGGATTAACATCCACCACTACGATCGTGGTCCCCAGTAAGATGTAGTGACACAACCTCTGAACAGCATACACAGCTTCCAAGTCCAACTTCTTGACATGGGAATACCTAAGTTCAAGGCTGGCTAAAGCATGGATGAGATAGTAGATGACATGCTCTTGGAGCTTATCATCCTCTTGGACTAGTACTACCCCTATGGTCAACTCAGATGCATCCAGATACAATATAAAATCCCGAGAGTAATCTGGCGGGCACAATAACGGTGCCAACAACAAAGCTTTTTTTAATGCCTCGAATGCAAGTTGTGCAATCTCATACCATACAAATGGGGTTTCCTGTTTCAATAGGCGGATGAAACCTTTAGTAATATTGGTATCATTTACAATAAAATGTAGAAGGAAGTTGGAATTCCCCTACAGGCTTTGAAGTTGCCTAATAGAATGAGGAGGAGGAATATTTACGATGGCCTCAACTTTCAAAGGATCCACCTAAATGCCTTTGTTGGAAACAATGAATTCGAGTAGTCTTCCTGACTCGACACAGAAAATGCACTTGTGGGGATTCAAGTGAACTTTTTAGTATCTGCATCGTTTAGAAATCAAACGCAACTGATCTGGGTGATCGATCCTCTTACAAGAATGTGCTGGTAGATCATCAAGGTAGGGTTCGACAATGGCTTTAATGTCATGAAAGGCAAAATTCATTGCCTGCTGAAAGGTTGCCCCTGCATTTTTCAATCCAAAGGGAATTTTCTTGTACATGAAGGTACTCCAAGGACAAATAAAATTTTTTTATGTTGGTCTTCCAGTTGAATTTGGATTTGATTATACCTGGAGAAACCATACATAAATGAAAAGACTTCACTTCCCGCACAAGCATCAATAATTTGATCTATAAATGGCATGGGGTAGTTACCCTTGGGATAGGGTTTGTTTAGATCTTGAAAGTAAGTAAAAATGTATATATTCCCTTGTCTTTTTTCAATAGGAATAGGGTTGGATACCCATTCTTTCAAAGATATGGGGTAAATGAAACTGGATTTCAGCAATTTCTCAACTTCAGCTTTAACCGCTGCCACTTTACGTGGGTTGACAGGTTTCAACTTTTGTCGAATGGGTCTAGCATCAAGGTGAGTTCATATTTTGTGCTCGAATGTTGGTAGATCAATGCCTGGAATCTCCTCATATGACCAGGAAAATACGTCGCATAATTCCTTAAACAAGGCTGTATAGATCGCAATCTCCTCCAGAGAGCAATTTGTGGCGATGTGTACTTTTTCCACAATGTTTGGGTTTACAGAGATGTTGATAGGAATCGTAGCAGAAATGTTTTCCATATTCCCCTCAGTAAATATTCCTTCCCTTGGTAAGGGATTAATAGTTGTATCAACATTACCTGCCAGTCTCATATGAAACTCTTGGTTCTCGATCCTACTTAATTCTGGAAGAAAATAGGATCGATGGTGAAGATCTTCCAAGATATTAGCTCGTCCACACATGGCTTCTAGAATGGCTTCATTTGAAGGTAAAACCATATCTAAGCATCTCTAGAATGCAAAGAGTTCACTGCCCAAGCAGGCATATAGGCTTCTTTCAGATCCTCTAAGACTGTGAGAGGGACTGGAATGGGATCAATAGTGGTATGAATGATAGCTTGATAAGCTACTTCCACTGTCGATAAGGGAACTTTAGGTTCATGGTGGGAAGGGAGAACCCAAGGATATGTTTTATCAACAACTCTTGCTATAGACTTCCCTACACTAGTAGAACCTAGATAATTAATAGGAGCTGGAATATCAAATGTTCCCATTAATGATGCATACATTCCAGTTCCTAGGCTCTCCGAAGTAGGCCTAACCTGATCAACCAATGGTACGGTGGACTCGTTAGTTTCCATGCGGCCTTTTCGAGTAAAACTGAGTTGGTATTCAGTAACCAACTTCCCTTCATGTGGAAACACTACTACCTGAAATATAGTCGATGCAATAGCTGACATGGTGTATGTCTAACTTCTCCCCTAGAGCAAGTTATAATCCAAAGGTGCATCAATCACCTCTACCTCAACAAACACTGCTTTCCCTGCCAACTTAATTTCAAAATTCAGTAGGATACCATGTGGATGAAATGACCTTTCGTCGAAAGTAGTAAGTAGGGTGTTCTATGAAACTAGCTCTAGATATCCAAGAGCTTTCCAACAAGATAGGGACATGACACATGTAGAAGCACCCTCATTGACAACTGCCCTTTCGATGGTCCTTCCACCATGGATAATATCTATCGATAAGGCTACATGATATGGCAAGCGAATTTTGACATCAGACAGATTAAATTTCACCATAAGGCTCGATGATTCCATACTGCCTAAGGCTACTAAGAGTGAATCCCCCTGGGTGGGACAACTCTGTAACACCTCCAAAGCCGACATTGCACAAGGATTCTAGGCTAAATCTTCAACTATATAGTAGTTTTGTGCAGCCTTAGCATTAGGATTATGCAAGGTTTTCTTGAAGAAACCTTTCGGTATCTTAGGCATAATTTCGGCATGCTTCTCAATCATGAGAAGGTTGGAAGTTTCATGTATTGACTTACCCTTCTCCGAAGCCTCTTTTTCATAGTTCTTATTCCTGGTCTGTAGTAAAGTCTTGGATCGAACCATGTTGATATAATTGGGGTCAATAGAATTTGAGGTGCCCCCTATTGCATTTGAAGCTGAAGCAAAATTATGTCCTTGGGGAAAAGGATCCTTTTAACAGCTTCTGAGCTTGTTCCATAAGAGCATATAGATGGGTTAGGTGATCTTCATGGCACAACTTACATGGGAATTTCACCTTCTTCTTTTCTTTTTTTCCCCCATCAGCATTGTTTGTGGGTTTTTGCTTGTTTTGGTTTCCATCACCCTTTTTTCCTTTCTTCTTTTTCCCACTGGGCTGCTGATTGCCCTTCTGAGAGGATTGTGCAAAAAAATTTACACTTTGGGGTGAGGGGGAAGCCTTTGCTGCCTCCACTGTAGAATGTTTGATAGACAACTAATGGAGCTGTTTAGCCAAAGATTCTACAGTGGGAGAATTCACAGAACCAACCACACCATCGACATGGGGTCCGGGCTTAGGTTTCTCTACATTGTTCCTTGGCCTCGGTGCCTCAGGGATAATTTCATATAAAATACTAGACTAAGAATATATCAAATCTAGTTGCTGGGCCCTGAGGATAGCTTCTTCCTCATTGGTCACTCCCAAAGTAGATACATCCTTAGATATATATGGAAATAGGGATTTAAGGAACCATTCTAATAAGAACTAGGGAGGAATAGTGGCTTTGATAATGCTCTTCCATCTTCTCCACTCTTGGATGTGATTCGAAATATGAGTGGACTTGTCCTGCTGAAACGTAGAAAACAAGTTTGTCCCAAAATCATATTGAATAAGAAGTTGGAAGTGACTAAGGAATACAGTATCCAAGTCCCAAAAACTATTAAACACAGCAGAAGGAAATTCAATATGCCATTTTGCTGCAGCACTCATTAAATTTATTTAGAAGAGCCTCAGCTGAACTAAATCCACGTTCAGTGAGTTGTAAGAGCACCATAGATGGAAAGTGGTGACATGAGCTAGTGGATCATCACCAACTTTACCTTTGAATTTTGGGATATCCGAGGGCAGCCTGGTAGGAACGGGTGGCCAGGAGGAGTTATGTCTCACCAGGTCATTCATTAGTTTCGAAAAATATGGAAAATTTAACATAGCCAGGAAAGGGATCTTGGATCTAACCAGAGCACTAAAAGTACCAATTTGGGGATTAGAGGGACTTGCCCCCATATTCCCATATGTGAAGGTGGGGTTGCTCCTTGCTGCCAGTTGTGAAGTGGTTGGGTTGCTTTGGAAAGGATTCCATCCATAAGCTAGTGGATTGTTTATGTGTGGTGCAGTATATGAGGTTCTAGATACCTCATTCGAAGCTGGGGTTTGGAATATAGGAGCATCTATCGCTTCGCTGAAAAGAAAAAAATGAGAGCTCATGAAAGGAGATGAAACCAAAGTTTGAAAACCTTGACCATAAGGATTAGGGTTTCTGAATTGCACCCCTACATATGTGAGTGTTGGGCCTATGTATGGAGTGGATGGGGGAATGTGCCCCCCATTCTAGGGAAAACCTTGGAAAAAACCCAAGGATCCTATAGGACCACTCTGAGAAGTGTGTGCGAAGGAAGCAAGAACTATATGTACACTAGGAATCCCAGTGACTATACCACCAGAACCACCTGCTAAACTTGTGGGAGCTGGTGGTTGAACCACCCAGCTAACTGGAGTTAATGGTGTAGTAGGTATACTTGTTCTAGGGGCAGCTACTGGGGGAGGTGGAACCCCTTCAGCCGGAGCGGCTGACGTGGAAGTAGAAGAACTTTCTCCTGTAGTAGACATTATTCTGCCCAAAGGGACACCAATCACGATTGGATTTAAAGGATGAACCTGAATGATCACCAGATCATTTAAGTCAGTTATAGGTGAATTAAAATTCCTTGCAAACTCGTTAGCCTGCAAGTATTCTATCTCAATTGTGTTTAAATTAAAATGGTTTTCCCTAAAGTCTGGTTCACCTGGAACTTCACTAACTCTTATCGGTTCAGAAGAACCATCTGTGTCCACTCTCTGCCTTTGAGGGGGAGGTGGAGGTTCCAATGTGATAAGCAGAGGAAGGTTTTGCAACCTATGTGACCTTCTGACAGGTTGGTCCTCCATGATTGTAAATTTGACTCTTCACACCCTAAGGTCAGTAAAAAACATAGACAAACCACAGAGAAATCATTACAAAATTTCCTATAGTCTCAGAAATCACAAGGAGTATAAGATATTCTTTCCTGAAGAAATATGAGAGACATTTTCTTGGTGCCATTGAAGAGGTTATTAGGCATAAGTAAAGGAATCACCCACCACCCTCCTACACTTTCAACAAGGGTTACCTTCCAATCCCATCCAAGGTGAACCAAAAATAGCCTTCCGGTTTACTTGTGTATAAACCCTAGATATCCAAGAGACTAGAGGCTACCTTAACTCTATCAATACCCTGGGGGGACAGTCGTAAGCCTGATTCATACGCATAGGCAGGGTAGAAAAGCTTGAAACTCTGTCTAGGATAGAATCCCTAGATGCGTAAAAACTTTGGTCTACGTTTTGACAAGGAATTAGAGGGTTATCTCCTCAGTCCAATCCTCCACGTGGCTTCGTGCTTAACTCATGTTTGAGAGCAGATTCCCAGATACTATCAACATAGAGAAGGATTTACCTATAGATTGGGAAACTACATCTGAATTTAAGTACTTATGGGGAATTTCCACTTCCTATCCCACAAGTCTAGCCTAAGCTAGTAGGTGTATGACCCTATAAAACAAAACTTACTAATAAATTTTAAATTATAGCGTTCATTTTAAGGGATGTTCTTAGTTAGAGGGTAAGTGGTGTGAATGACTATGATATTATAGACTTGATAAGAAAAGTAAAAAAGGAGTGTAAAATGAATTCCAAAGCAAATTATAACTACTTAAAGCAAGATTCTTTTTCTTATTTTTGTAAATATGAACTAATGAAATTACAACTAGGTAAGATAAAGCTAAGACTTATTTTTTGTAATTTTTGAGATTTTATTCAAAAACTGAAAATAAAACTACAATATGCAATTCAAATGCAAATGTTTCCAATGCTTTCTTTTCACTTTTTACTCTTCAAAAATTACTATGCACCTAAATGCAACAATTCTTGAGTATGCTTGAATAATCGGACTATAAAGCAAGCAAAATGAAGTATAGCATACTTATAAGAACTAAAAATCAACCACCTAAGGAAGAAAATTGGCGAACACCTAGCTTGGGAAGACACAATGAATGAAATCCACTGAAATCAATAAAAGGCAAGTGACAAACCGAAACTACTTGGAAATAGTACGAGGTACAAGGTATCTAAAACCATGATCACTGATTCAGATACACAACATTCAACCTATCACCCAAACAGGAAAATCCACCTCAAATTGCTAAAAGAAAGAAGATTCAAACAACAAAAACTCAAGGGCTTATTGAAAAGCATAAAGTATGGTGTACAGGGCTTTCAAACCTACAACGAAGTGCCGGTACTAGAAGACCCCAAAGCAAGGAAAAATCCAAATAAGACAGGGACAAGCAACCCTACCCAAAATTTGCTACTAAGGTATGTACGCGACTCTCTAATAGAACAACTTGCGTACTGTACGTAACTATTCAAAATAGAAAAATATGTATACAAGCTTCTGTACGCGACTGTGTAGCACAACAACCCGCGTACAGGACAAAAAAATTGCAAAAAAGAAAAAATTATGAAGGTCTCTAAAACACTACTGCAAGTCCAAACCAAGATATAAAACCACACAATGAATCAAAGTAAAGACTGGGCAAGGATCTATAGGAGTAACCCACAACAAGTTGGACTCCCCAACGTAGTCGCTAGTTTTGTTGTTTAGGATTAAGCACCCTTGTAACCTAGGGTCTGGGGTTACCAACTTACTACTAACCTTGCAGACAATCAGATTTAACAGAGAAAAGAAAGGAAATAGGAAGAAATTCTTGACTTACCCAATTACTAACGGTAGATCCAAGCTTGATCTTCTTACGTTCCTCTTCTCTCCAAATATTCCAGGGATGCACCTCTTTCACCTGCAAAGAGAAAACTCTCCAAGTACTATCTCATGCATGTATATATAAGAGGTTAGATAAACAATATTTCAAATACATAATAAAATATATTCATTAACCACAATACATGAAAGAGACTCAACACAATGTTCGAAGAAGAATTCTCTTTATTAACAATCAGTGAATGAGATAAGAGTACAACCCATCTTCTGAGACAAGGACTCCTCTGCAACCAAAGGACTCTGAGTTCTGCTGCTCCAAGACTTCTAAAGATATACCACCACCATAACTTTTCTCTCCAATATTGATTGATTAATGCCCTCCCCAAGGCCTCTATTTATACTTTGGTAAATAGAGTGTTTTCGAAGATTGGGGTGGTTGAAACAGTTTGGATAATTAATGATTAATGCCCAACTAATATCCATTAATCGTGTTTTATATTTTTTAAGGTCGAATCAAGATGTACGCGGCTATTGATATAGGCAACCCACGTATGACACATGAGTTGCTTAAAGGAAACCCACGTACATTGATGTACGTGGGTTGCAATGTAGATAGTCGCGTATAGTACATGAGTTGCAATGGAGATAGTCGTGTACGCAACTTAACACTTAGAAAAATTATATGGCAAGTTGGTTCAAGGGTAAATGCATCCCAAGTCATGCCCATCTATAGTGTTTTTGAAAACTTCAATCCTAAAATGTCCTTTTGTGTACCAACATAAGCAATGTCAGCATTGGGACAGAGAAGTGCCATTTGGGTTGATAACAGATGCCCCCTAATGTGTGAGTTCAGAGGGAAACGATGGATGAAATACATTATAATCATTATCTTGGAGAACTCAAAAGTCCAATGGAGCAGAGCAAGTACCTAAAACAAATACATAATAATGTCATATACAAAGTCATATCTGAGGATGCTATGTTCAATATATCTTCGTCATCAGGAAGTGTTGATGAGAAACCATACTGTGGTGAGGAAGGAAATAGATCCTCCAATGGATCACAAGAGTGACTAGGAACTGGGTAAAGGAAGGGAAACGCAAGTAATAAAAGATAGGACAATGATGGAATCATGATATAGATAAGATACAAGGTTAAATCCTTGAACAGTAAGCACGACACAAAGACAACCCAAGGAAGCTTTTAACTTTGCAGATAGTACAACTAGACTTATCTGTCATGTAGGAGACATGATCAGATTCCCCAGGTATAACTGACAAGAGGAGGAGTAAGAAACTTGAAGTAATAGCTAAACTGAAAGTGAACACTGAGACATGAGTATCGTAAAAGACAGAGAGTGCTATGTTCAAGGAATAAATTCTACCACTGACTAAGAACCAAAAGAAAACTTCTTCCTTATCTTTCCTGTTAAATTTTAATGAGTCTAGGAAAGTCAACTCAAGTCTCTCTTAATTTTTTGACAAGCTTGAAGAGAAGATGGAATAATGCTTGATATTGTCACTGATTCGTGGATTTCATGAGGTCAAACTAGTACATGCTCACTTGGTGTTTTCATGTTTAGAGAGTTTGAAAACTTTGAAGAATACTCCAAGGGGGTCCTTTTTCATCCAATTTAGTCTCCTGAGGCTGAAAAAGTATAAAAAATACCACATAAGAACTCTCTTAACTCCCATAGAAGAAAAGGTGAACCTTTTTCATACTTAGTCAGGGAGGTCTGAAAAAGGTTAAATTACCACCTACGCAACTCTCCTTCGAGAGCAGCATATAGCTTGAGTTTTACGAGTGTGAAGGAAAGCAAGATCACTTGGAAAGATCCATTTGAGTACGAGAAATGGGGCTTACAAAAATAAAATTGATGCTTTGTTCTTGGTTTTTAATGAGCATGACAAAGACATGAAGTACACTCAAAATATTTTTCATGTTTAGGTCCAGAGCACGAAAAAGACAAAACTAAGCTCATACCGGGTGGTCCTTTTCCATAAATTTAGTCCCTCAGGTACAAAAAAGTGATAAACCTATACCTAAGAATACTCTTCTCAATTCCACAGAAAAGAGAGTGATCCTTTCTTGTATTATTCCACATGGTCCAAGAAAGAGATAACCTACCACCAATGTGGATGCCCATTCACATATTCTTGACGAGCTTGAATGGACAAGTTTACTCAGCAGTCAAGTCTATTTTGAGGAGTTAGACTTGGGCCTAAAGAAACTCCATAAGGGTGGGGAGTCTTATAAAGGGATAGCTTGTAAAAAGAAACCAAAATGAGGCTCAATTTGGCGCAAAATATAGCTAAGAAGACTTCCCTGAACCTATGACAACTGCAGCATGAGTATTGAAAGACAATAAGTCGATTCTAAACGAGGATACTCATGTGAGGAAAGTCCTATCCATGGAAGAGCAATGGCATAAACGAGGTACTAATGGTTAAAAAATACCATAGTCCATGGTCAAAGTGTTAATGCTAGGATTAAGATGGATTAGGTATAAATTCAAAATGCATGTGAAATGACCAAAAACCATCCTATATGACCGAAAAAACAACTTTAAAAGACCATAGACCCGTCACATTGAAGAAAACAATATGAATTAGTTTGATTTTATATAAAAAATATGAACTATAGGGAAAAAACCCACCTTGAAAATAAATTTTCTATAAATAGTTATGTTACCACCTAAGTTGTACTTAGTGGTTTTTATCAAGTGAGCCTGGTGAACCGGACAGGGTTAACTTGTTTGGATTGCAAAAGACCTTTGGAAGTACTTTTGGGAAGTGCTTGTTGTACTATATCACATGTTCATACCCCATGTGGGAATTGTAATAAATGTTCTAGCATGATAGTGTCTGTAAAAGACTCGGTCTCTCATTTGTCAATCCAATCAGCCGAGGGTGTTTTTTCCCTTGGTTATTATTGGTTGTTGAACAAACGACTGATAATTTCTGAGTTTTTCACTCCATACATCCAAAGTTGGGGTGGTCAGCTTGGCATTTAGGCCTATTGAGGTTATTAGAGTCTATGTGTCAATGTATAAACATGCTAGACATCATTTTTGAGTCATATGAAGATGTCTAAGTCCCCCTAGGTGTTTTTCAATTTTTCAATTTTTTAGTTTTTTCAGTGTTTTTTATTAAAATTAAAATTTTCCAAAACTTAGGCTATTTTTTAATAGTTCAATTGGAAAAATTGATTTTGTAATAAAAGTGGGCCAAATAATCAGTTTCAGTCATGTAGGTGCTCATTTTCAAGCTAAGAGCACCATGTAAACCCATGGACCCACTATTTCCTAGTTTTGAGTGATTTTCCATCACTCAGGTCAGAAAGCCCTAAAAATCAATTATTGATTATTTTAATTAATAAATTGATGAATAATGGAGCAAATCCAAAATCATAAATCAGTGGATTCTAAGCCGATTTGATTGAAATCAGTCAGATCTGAAGCAAATTGACTGGATCTGACAAATCCTTGACTGAAGGAGGTGATCAAATCAGATCCAGAGTTGATCTTCAGCTGTCTTCATGGGGAATTGTGCCCTCTCTCTCTCCTCCACACGTGTGGACTCTCCTGGATGCTCTGTGGACTGAGGTGTTAGTGTATGGGTTGATGTGTCAGCTCAATCAAGCCCCCGGTTGACAAGTAGGCTCAGTTCAGCTTCAGTTCTGCATTGATGAACTCTCCATCAGTTGATTTCACTTGATTCCATGAGGAATTGTGCCCCCCCCGGACTGGATGGCCTGTAATTTGTATATATCCTTCTTGAGGCTCCCTCTTCCAAGCTAGTTAGAGCTAGACTGAAGGGCTTGCCATTGTAAATCTGTATTTGATCATCATTTGTGAATAAAGAATATTTGGAGGCTATACTATGTAGTGCATGTGTATGTGTGGATTCTTAGTGTTATGCTGCTGATGTGGTAGCTGCAATTTCTTGCCAAATTCTGTTCTGCTTCTGTGATCTGGCTTCAAGGATTCGGTTGAATCAAGTAAGGGTGTAAACTAGGCAAGTTAGATTACTTGAACTTGTTTATCCATATGATGCATGCTCAAAAATTTCAGTTATATGCTTAAATAAGATTATTTTTGCATAATCTTTCATTTTTGTTGCTTTATACATCTATATCCAGATCTCACGAGGTGTGTGCAGGCTTGTGTTATTTAGTTGTAGGTTCCTGATTGGATGAAGGTGTGGATATAGATTGATTCCATTCATATCCAATAAGCTCAATACTCTGTCCCTCAACACTCTACAAAGGGCCTCCTTTCAGCTTGCTCCATTCAAGCAACGATCCGACCTTCTCTCCTCTTCTTCTCATTTCTATAAAAAAATCAATTTTATTACCTGGTTACGGTGTGAAAAAGATTTGTTATCATTTGGATCTGTTTCATCAAAGTAAAATATACATAGATCTGATATTTCAGAGCTCATAGTCTAGATCTCAATTCTGAAAAATATCATCAAGTCTTCTAGATCTAGCATAAGAAAATCGTCCATTTTGCATGATAAGTTAAAGAGAATCAGTAGGTTGCATGCACTAGTTTTCCTTTCTGTTTTAAAAGATATTAAATCCAGCAACCAGTGCATATTTCATTGGCTTCACAAACAGCAATCCAATATCCCAAGGAAAGCTTGCTTTCCTTGGTTCCTTTTTCGCCTGTTTAACTAGTTTTAACTTCATTTTTTTTAGATAAGGTAGGCTGATCCAAAGGTACTCTTAAATTGATTTTGGGTGTATGTTATTTTAACATGATCACTTTTTTTTAGCAGGTATGATAGAAAATAAAGGAAGCTGCTGTCCGGAAGTGGCCTCAAGAGCGTTCAAATCCCCCTAGGGGTCTCCCTTTTCACTAAAATCTTAAAAATTTTGCAAAGTTGTAAGATATTGGTTTCATCCTGTATAAGGACCAAGAAGTTTCTAATATTTCAGTTCACTGATATTGTAACCAATAATAAATAAAATTATTTTCGGAATAGGCTCTTTCGAGCCCATTCCCCATCCCCTCTGGGTGGATTTGCGTCGGTGTCCTTTTCGTCGCTTTTTTGCTCATTTCTTTTCAAACTAGCATTGATCTAATCTGCAGGGTAGTATACTTGATTTTATTATTAATTTCATATTCCACTTTTTGTATTTCAAGGTAATCATAATACTTACCCCACTATTTCTTGATTGACCCGAAAGGGGAAAGAGATTCGTGGTAGGACTAATTAGAACACCAGAAGCGTGTATCTGTTTTATTTTTCAGTCATTTGTTTTCAGCTATTATAAAATTAACCCCTCCTCAATTCCCCGATTGAGATCCACTTGGATAGAAAGAGGTTCCTAGAGGGTTTTCTTTTAAACAAGAACACCTAGTTTAAAACTTACTAAAATTGACAAGACTCCAGTGTGTATGCTCTGCACTTGGCTGCAGTTCGTCTGATAAGTCAAACTGTATCAAAAGCACTTGGGTGACTAGTATAATTAGGACTCACTCTCCCCAACTGACAAACAAACAGGTGAAAATCCAACACCTCGATTGAACCATCACGGTGGCAAAATACCCAAAGGAAGCGGGAACTTCTGAAAAGTGACCTCGGGGCGCCGATTTCTGTCACACCCTAATGGGTGCGTTATGAAAAATAGCCCTAGAGAATCCATTTCATCCCACATATTCCTTGCAGGTAGCCGTGAAGGTTTAGTTTTGGACATACTCCAAGTACTCTCGGGTAGATCTGGAGTCCCCCCTTCGCCTAATTTTAATCAACTCACACTTCATTTTTAACTTAAAAACATACCAAGAGGCAATCTCAAAACACTCACTCCAAGCACATGGAAGTACATTGTTTGTATTTTCTGACTCCATTCTAAGGCACTGGTTATATTCTTGTTTTATATATACATTATGTCTCAGCATTGTGCTTTCGTGTGTTTATTTTCATATCTTGCCATCTTTGATTATCTACAGTTAAATTGCAAACTCCTAAGTAACTCAGTTAGTTTAACATCACAATGCTAAGTAATTATCCTTAGCAACTTAATAGGGTCTACCCCCCTCGGCTTCATTAGGAGTTGAGCCTAAACGGAGGAGTCAAGAACAAGGTGACAGCCTTGACTCGAGACTTTCCCCCAAGGACACATCAAGTGGCTTGAAGATTTCTGCCACGTGAACCAGGTGTGTGAAGGGCGGCAACACTTTTTGGCGCCGTTGCCGGGGATAAATCTTTTTATTCCCGAGTACGACTTTTGTTTTCTTCCTTTTTGTTTTTGCTTTGTTTGATGAATGCTTAGAGTATATCTTTAATTTTCATCTGGCGACTCCACTGACTTTTGTTCCAGTTTTTTACAAAGAAAAGAAAAAAATAATTTTTGTGAAAAGATTTATAAATGCTTATTTTTCTTTTTCACATGGCGACTCCATTGAAGGGATAAAACCCTGTTATCTCATAAACTTGTGAAGTTTTGTTGTGTGTAGATGATCCCATGCGACATGTTAAAACCTTTAAAGCTCATCACTTGAAAACTCCACCTTTTCAATACAAGGTTTAATCGTTATATCAAATGCATACTATTAATTTTTTATAAGGATGAATTAAAGGAGAAGTATGGTGCCTTGTTAACCAGAATGTTTCAGCCTATCGATTTCTCAAACATCCCTGGTTTTCCTAACTATTGTAATAGTTTTGGGGATGCATATAACTGGCTTCCGACATTTCATGGAGATTATGGTGACTCGGCTATCTGGCATGTCAAATCTTTCCTTCAGTTGATTGCTGACTTCAATATTCTTCATGAAGACAATATGATGGAAATGTTTGCTAGTACTTTTTGGGGTGAGGCCGGTTGTTGGTTCTATCAAGGCCTTCCTGATAAATGTATAACTTCTTTTCCAAGCTTCCTTTGGATGTTTTTAGAGTAGTGGCATGATGGTAGGGGTAGTATGAATGGTTTAAAAAAGTTCCTTGAAAATATTTATACCTTCTACCTAGCTGGGACATAGTATCACACGAAAACATATGATGGACCGTTTTCCATGATACAAAGTATTGAAGACTTGGAATCACTTCTTGAACATTTAAGTGAAGAGGAGGTTCATGATACTACCATAAAAAAGCATCATGGTAGTTATTTAAGAAAAGAAGAAATTAAGCGTCTTATTAAAGAATATGAGGTACCTCCCAATGCACAGCAAGATTCTGAGGAAGGGAAAATCCAAGATGATCATATTGAAGAGCTTAAGGAGGAGCCCATAATGGAACACATTGTTGAAGACTCTCCTCATGTCACCATAGCTGAAGACATTGAAGATTTGGTGTATTCTCAAGTGTGTTGCAATGCTGATACCTTTCCAAAAATCCCTCTAGAGAAATCCACTGAGCAACACATACCAAGTGATCCCATTGAATATGTCCAAAAGGTCTCCTTGACTGGAGATCCTTTTCATGATATCATAACGGAAGCTTATAAAGAAACTTATGATAAGATCAATATGGTGTGTGATGAAACTAGACCTTGTTCTCCACATGTTGATGAAGGTTTGGAAAGTTTATTTCCTTGTAACATTTTATCTGAAGAATATTGTTATGAATACAAGGAGGACATGGATAGGCAGGAGCATGATGCCATGGATGAAGAGTCCCCCACATATGACATGGATGGGAGTGATGACTATTGGAATTTCATAGATAATCTGACTTGTGAAAATCTTATGGAGAATCCCATCCATGATATGTCCGACAATGGGAGTGTCTATTCAAAAATTTGTGGAAGTCCAATCTACGATACATCCATAGCGGGAAGCACATATTTGGATGCCTAGGAAAACCTTAGTATGGAAGAGGAGCATTTAGAATTTTCACGTGATCATTCAAAGTCATACCATGTAGAGCCGCACAAGGGTATCAGTAATGAAGACATTGAGAAACAGTGTTGTGAAAATTCAGATGTAATACAGTCAGTGGAACATCAGTCTCAACCATATTTTCCGCATATAGAGGTTCCTTATGATTTGGAGCTACTTGGGGCTTGTGCAACAAGTTATCATTTGATAAGTCTCGATGATCAGTATGATGATGTAGTCAATCTACCTCATTGTTATGATTGCTATATCAGTCCTATCCAGTCATGGATAGAAGTAGCATGCATGAGCACATACAAGTTTGGGAAGAATTTTTATGACACTGTTCATGCCTATGATCTCCCATCCATCCCGCCCATCCTGAATTATCATGCAGGTTTGCATTTTCTGAATAAGGTATCCTTACTTTGGCTGGTAACCAAAGACAAGGAAATTTTTTTTTATGTTAATAAAATGCTTAGGTGGTTACATTGGATTTCTGATTACACTTAACCATTTTTATATCATGCTTAGAGTAGGAAAATAAGCTCCTTGAAAAAGAGCATTTACTTTCTGCATTTCTACTTAGCTGTAATAAAACTTTGTTTCTTTTAGTTAGTTACATTTATGTTGTGTAAATAAATCAACTTAATGGTTCATTTGGTTTTCTATAAAACTTGTGCTACTGAGGTTTTTTTTGTCAAGTTGAGATGTTTTTACAGGGTATATAAACTAGAGATTCTGGTGTTCTCGTATCCTCTCCTTTCCTTAAAGACCAGATCAAGCACACATCCCGTAGTTGGAACCAGAATGTTACCACCTAAGTTGTACTTAGTGGTTTTTATCAAGTGATCCTGGTGAACCGGACAGGGTTAACTTGTTCGGATTGCAAAAGACCTTTGGAAGTACTTCTGGGAAGTGCTTGTTGTACTATATCTCATGTTCATACCCCATGGGGGAATTGTAATAAATGTTCTAGCATGATAGTGTCTGTAAAAGACTCGGTCTCTTAGACTTCATTTGTCAATCCAATTAGTCGAGGGTGTTTTTTTCCTTGGTTATTATTGGTTGTTGAACAAACGACTGATAATTTCTGAGTTTTTCACTCCATACCTCCAAAGTTGGGGTGGTCGGCTTGGCATTTAGGCCTATTGAGGTTATTAGAGTCTATGTGTCAATGTATAAACATGCTAGACATCATTTTTGAGTCATATGAAGATGTCTAAGTCCCCCTAGGTGTTTTTCAATTTTTCAATTTTTCAGTTTTTTTTGTGTTTTTTATTAAAATTAAATTTTTCCAAAACTTAGGCTATTTTTTAATAGTTCAATTGGAAAAATTGATTTTGTAATAAAAGTGGGCCAAATAATCGGTTTCAGTCATGTAGGTGCTCATTTTCAAGCTAAGAGCACCATGTAAACCCATGGACCCACTATTTCCTAGTTTTGAGTGATTTTCCATCACTCAGGTCAGAAAGCCCCAAAAATCAATTATTGATTATTTTAATTAATAAATTGATGAATAATGGAGCAAATCCAAAATCATAAATCAGTGGATTCTCAGCCAATTTGATTGAAATCAGTCACATTTGAAGCAGATTGACTGGATCTGACAAATCCTTGACTGAAGGAGGTGATCAAATCAGATCCAGAGTTGATCTTTAGCTGTCTTCATGGAGAATTGTGCCCTCTCTCTCTCCTCCACATGTGTGGACTCTCCTGGATGATTTGTGGACTGAGGTGTCAGTGTATGGGTTGATGTGTCAGCTCAATCAAGCCCCTGATTGACAAGTAGGCTCAGTTCAGCTTCAGTTCTACATTGATGAACTCTCCATTAGTTGATTTCACTTGATTCCATGAGGAATTGCGCCCCCCCTGGGTTGGATGGCCTGTAATTTGTATATATCCTACTTGAGGCTCCCTCTTCCAAGATAGTTAGAGCTGGACTAAAGGGATTGCCATTGTAACTCTGTATTTGATCATCATTTGTGAATAAATAAGATTTGGAGGCTATACTGTGTAGTGCATGTGTATGTGTGGATTCTCAGTGTTATGCTGCTGATGTGGTAGCTGCAATTTCTTGCCAAATTCTGTGTTGCTTCTCTGCTATGGCTTCAAGGATTTAGTTGAATCAAGTAAGGGTGTAAACTAGGCAAGTTAGATTACTTGATCTTGTTTATCCATATGATGTATGCTCAAAAATTTTAGTTATATGCTTAAATAAGATTATTTTTGCATAATCTTTCATTTTTGTTGCTTTATACATCTATATCCAGATCTCACGAGGTGTGTGCAAGCTTGTGTTATTTAGTTGCAGGTTCCTGATTGGATGAAGGTGTGGATCTAGATTGACTCCATTCCTATCCAATAATCTCAAGACTCTGTCCCTTAGCACTCCACAAAAGGGCCTCCTTTCAGCTTGCTCCATTCAAGCAACGATCCGACCTTCTCTCCTCTTCTTCTCATTTCTATAAAAAAATCAATTTTCTTACCTGGTTACGGTGTGCAAAAGATTTGTTATAATTTGGATCTATTTCATCAAAGTAAAATATACATAGATCTGATATTTCATAGCTCATAGTCTATATCTCAATTCTGAAAAATATCATCAAGTCTTCTAGATCTAGCATAAGGAAATCGTCCATTTTGCATGACAAGTTAAATAGAATCAGTAGGTTGCATGCACCAGTTTTCATTTCTATTTTAAAAGAGACTAAATCCAGAAATCAGTGCATATTTCATTGGCTGCACAAACAGCAAGCCAAGATCCCAAGGAAAGCTTGCTTTCCTTGGTTCCTTTTTCGCCTATTTAGCTAGTTTTAACTTCGTTTTTTTTTAAATAAGGTAAGCTGATACAAAGGTACTCTTAAATTGCTTTTGGGTGTATGTTATTCTAAGATTATTTCTTTTTTTTATCAGGACTGACAGAAAATAAAGGAATTTTCTGTCCGGAAGTGGCCTTAGGAGCGTTTAAATCCCCCCAGGGGTTTCCCTTTTCACTAAAATATTAAATTTTTTGCAAAGGTGTAAGATCTTGGTTTCAGCCTGTATAAGGACCAATAAATTTCTGATATTTCAGTTCATTGATATCGTAACCAATAATAAATAAAATTATTTTCGGAATAGGCTCTTTCAAGCCCATTCCCCATCCCCTCTGGGGGGGTTTGCGTCGGTGTCCTTTTCATCGCTTTTTTGCTCATTTATTTTCAAACTAGAATTGATATAATCTGTAGGGTAGTATACTTGATTTTATTATTAATTTCATATTCCACTTTTTGTATTTCAAGGTAATCATAATACTTACCCAACGATTTCCCGATTGACCCGAAAGGGGAAAGAGATCTGTGGTAGGACTAATTAGAAAACCAGAAGCGTGTATCTATTTTATTTTTCAGTCATTTGTTTTCATATATTATAAAATTAACCCCTCCTCAATTCCCCGATTGAGATCCACTTGGATCGAAAGACGTTCTTGGACGGTTTTCTTTTAAACAAGAACACCCAGTTTAAAACTTACTAAAATTGACAAGACTCCAGTGTGTATGCTCTGCACTTCGCTGCAGTTCATCTGATTAGTCAAGCTGTATCAAAAGCACTTGGGTGACTAGTATAATAAGGAATCACTCTCCCCAACTAACTAACCAACAGGTGAAAATCCAACACCTCGATCGAACCATCACGGTGGAAAAATACCCAAAGGAAGCGGGAACTTCTGAAAAGTGACATCGGGGCGCCGATCTCTGTCACACCCTAACGGGTGCGTTATGAACAATATCCCCAGAGACTCCATTTCATCCCACATATTCCTTGCGGGTAGCCGTGAAGGTTTAGTTTTGGACATACTCCAAGTACTCTCGGGTATATCTGGAGTCCCCCCTTCGCCTAATTTTAATCAACTCACACTTCATTTTTAACTTAAAACATACCAAGAGGCAATTGCAAAACACTCAATCCAAGCACATGGAAGTACATTGTTTCTATTTTCTAACTCCATTCTAAGGCATTGGTTATCTTCTTGTTTTATATATACATTGTGTCTCAGCATTGTGCTTTCGTGTGTTTATTTTCATATCTTTCCATCTTTGATTATCTACAGTTAAATTGCAAACTCCTAAGTAACTTAGTCAGTTTAACATCACAACGCTAAGTAATTATCCTTAGCAACTTAATAGGGTCTACCCCCCTCAGCTTCATTAGGATTTGAGCCTAAACGGAGGAGTCAAGAACAAGGTGACAGCCTTGACTCGATACTTGCCCCCAAGGACACACCGAGTGGCTTGAAGATTTCTGCCACATGACCCAGGTGTGTGAAGGGAGGCAACAAGTTCAAAATATAAATCAAAACTCATCATTTGATTTTTTACCCAAAATAGATAAGTTTTACCTCTACCTTTGATTTCTCAGTGTGGACTACTCAGTGGACAATTCTTGAAACCGCAAGTTCCAGGTAAAACTACACTCCATGCCTTTTCATTTGATCTAGGAAAATTTCAATTTTTGGCCCAATTTTCATGTTTTTCAATGTCCTCAAAGCATGGACATTATGTATGTGGGTATGGTATATCAACAGTTGCGCACACGCATTCTGTACGTGGGATTCCTGAAGGCAAGTCGCATACAATACGTGACTTGTCCAAAGGACAGTCGCATACACTACGCGAGGTAGAAAAAGGTTATGTAGGGATGAATTTTTTTATTTTATATGAATCTAATGGTTTATAAATGGCTTGTTATTAGTTGGAAATATGGTGCTTGAGTGGAGGAAGAGGGAACATGAAGACATGGATGAAGAATCTCTACAAGATGCCCCCACGGTAAATGCTTTGCGGCAAAGTGGGTTATTGAAATTCTTCTGTACCTCACCAATGCGATCAAATGTCCGCCTATTAGAGTTTTTGATAAACTATTGGGATCATGGTATGTTTGACATTCAAGGTGAATTTCTAGAGGTTACTTCGGAAGATGTCTATTTTATCTCTGGTTTATCACGATGGGGAGCTCCGATGAACTTGGAAGGTACTGGCAGAGGTGGTGACCTTTTAAGTGTATAGAACTACATAGATATATATTGTGAGCATGGCACTCAAAAGAGGGGTAGCTGCATCCCAATTGTTTATAATTGCAACTTGCCCTTACAGGTATTAGCGAGTACTATAGTGAGGGTTGCAGGGTCATCATCACTTCACCTTGCAACTCGGAACCAAATAAGACTTGTAGTGGACTGTCTACAAGGAGCTCTATATGACTGGTGTTTGGGAGTAATCCCGATAATGAGGAAGCAACTCTCTGACTGCAAAAGAGACAGGGGGAAATTTTTTGGTTATTCCAGCATATTGGTAGCCTTTTTCTTTGAGAGTGTGCTTGGTTTGAGTCCTACAATACCGTTACCAGTTCATTCTCCTCATCAGCTTAGAATAAGTAGGTGGGGAGAGATCTTCCTCTACTAGGGAGGCAGTGGATTGGTCCAGAACGTATACGACGACAACTTCTACTTTTGGTTAAGTGCCAATCCAAGATATAATTAGCATACGCATTAGTTAATGAATTTTGATTTCTTAGAATATGATTGAATGTAATAAAATCAAAATTTCTTTCCAATAACCTAACTTGCATAAACTGACGTAGTAAAATAGGGTTCCACACCTAATAAGCTTGATTGAGCTAGGAAACCACTAATTGAGAGTCAAGTCGGACTTCCAGCTGAGTGATACCACGTGACAAAGCATCCCATAAAAGCTCAATGATAGCCCTGTATTTAGCCACATTATTGGTAGCAGGACCTAAGCAAGTGCCTCGAGAGGCGACTAGTTGTCCTGAGGGCAAGTAAATGACCCATGCAGCTGAAGCCAGATTACAAGTGTGGCAACTGGTGCCATCAGCGAAACCTATGAACCACCCAGAAGGAATTTCTAACAACCAGTAGATGGTATAAAACATAAACCAATGAACTATTGTACATAAAAATACATACAATAAAAATATAGGAAAAATCGCTAAGCCTAAGCATAGTACTTTTTCAAGTAGAGCCCATTTCTAGGCTCAGGCAGCTTATTCCCTTTGAAATATGTCAATTCATATGCACCCTTCTTCAACACCCTTGACACAACATAAGGTCATAACCACATAGTCCTAAACTTTCCTCCCTCTAGGGGTTCTTTGTCCTGATCCTAGATCAAGACAAGCTCCCCTTCAGAAAAAATCCGAGGCTTGACCGATTTATTGTATTGGCTTTTTACCCTATTTTTATGAGCTTCGTTTGTTATCAGTGCATCTCTACGCTACTAATCTAGATGTTCCAAATGTAATAAATTTTCTTCCAGCTCAGTCGTATCAGGTAACACATGAATATCAATCTTTAAGGACGAGATTTCACATTCGATCGGGGTGACTGCTTCCACTCCATGAAAGAGTTGGAAAGGAGAAAACCCTGTTGCAGTTTTCAAATTGTTCTGATATGCCCAAAGTGCAGTATAAAACATGATGTGCCAATTGGAATGGGATGCATTAATAGTACATTTGAGAATAGTCTTCAAAGTTTTATTTACAGCCTCGACTTGACCATTTGCTGGAGGAAAGAATGAAGATGAATGTTCTTGTCTAAATCTTAGCATAGTGTTCAATTCAGTCATCATACTATTTCGGAAGTGACTTCCATGGTCAGTGAAAATCTCTTTAGGGATACCGAATCATGTGACAATTTGGTTGAAAATGAAAAAAACTGGAATTTTCCTGTCACCTTTAAAAGTGGGCATTGCCTCTACCCACTTCGTGAAATAATCTACAACGACAATGATATGTTTGTGCCCCCCAGCTGAGATTGGGTTGCACGTCATGTAATCTATCCCCCACTTCATGAAGGGGGCCACTGAGATTATGGTAAATAACAGAGCAAGATGTGACCGCATCTTTTTGGTGTAAAGCTAACAAGGATGACAGTGCTTCATGGATTCCACACAATATTTAAAGATCGTGGGCCAGAAATAACCAGCACGTAAGATCTTTTGGGCCATTGCTAACCCAGATAAATGACCCCCACATGCTCCATGATGGGCATCATTTAGGAAAGTATCTACTTTTTCATGGGTAAGACATCGATGCTAAATGGAATCTACCCCCCTACGATATAAAGTATCTCCAATAATGAGGTAGTTCTTGGCTTGTATGCGTAGTTTACGTCATTATTCCCGCGAGAAGTTTGCAGGGTACTTCAAATTCTGGAGATAGATAAGTATATCTTTGTACCAGGTGTCATAGGTGGAAATAAAAAATATATGCTCATCTGGGAATGAGTCTTCTTCAATGGCTACATCTTCCTCTATTGGAAATTTTGCAATGAGCTCAGCAAAAAATAAATATTTCTTGGATTTGGCGGATTGGAAATCTAAGTCAAACTCCTAAAGAATGACTATCCATTTGTTGAGTTTGCCTCCAACTATCCCTTGGGACAAAACATATTGAAAAGGATTAACATCTGCCACTACCATCGTGGTCCTCAACAAGATGTAGTGATGCAACCTCTGAACAACAAACATAGCTGCCAAGGCCAACTTCTCAATGTGCAAATACCTAAGTTCAGGGCTAGCTAAAGCATGACCGAGATAGTAGACGACATGCTCTTGGAACTGGTCGTCCTCCTAGACTAGTACTACCCCTATGGTCAAATTAGATGCAGCTAGATACAATATAAAATCCAAAGAGTAATCTGGTGGGCGCAATAATGGTGCTGACAATAAAGATTTTTTTAATGTCTCAAATGCAAGTTATGCAATCTCATCCCATGAAAATGGGGTGTCCTGTTTCAACAGGCGGATGAAACCTTTAGTAATATTGGCATAATTTACAATAAAACATCGAAGGAATTTGGACTTCCCCTGCAGGCTTTGAAGCTTCCTAATAGAACGAGGAGGAGGCAGATTTACGATGGCCTCAACTTTCAAAGGATCCACCTAAATGCCTTTGTTGGAAACAATGAATCCGAGCAATCTCCCTGACTTGACACAGAAAATGCACTTGTGGGGATTCAAGCGAATTTTTTAGTATCTGCATCATTCAAAAATCAAATGCAAGTGATCGATCCTCTTACAAGAATGTGCTGGCACATCATCAAGGTAGGGTTTGACAATGGCTTTAATGTCATGAAAGGAAAAATTCATTGCTCGCTGAAAGGTTTCCCCTGCATTTTTCAATCCAAAGGGCATTTTCTTGTACGCGAAGGTACCCCAAGGATAAATAAATGTTTTTTTCATGTTGGTATTCCAGTTTAATTTGTATTTGATTATACCCAGAGAAACCATCCATAAAAGAAAAGACTTCACTTCCTCCACAAGCATCAATAATTTGATCTATAAATGGCATGGGGTAGTTGTCCTTGGGATACGATTTGTTTAGATCTCGAAATTCAGTACAAAAAAGTATAGTCCCTTGTTTTTTGTCAATGGGAACATGGTTGGATACCCATTCTGTCAAAGCTATGGGGTAAATGAAACTGGCTTTCAGCAATTTCTAAACTTCAGTCTTAATCGTTGCCGCTTTGCATGGGTTGACAAGTCTCAAATTTTTTTGAATGGGTCTAGCATCAGGGTAAGTTTGAATTTCATGCTCGACTATTGATGGATCAATTCCTAGAATCTCCTCATATGAATAGGAAAATACATTGCGAAATTCCTTAAATAAGCCTGTATAGATCGCAATCTCCTCCGGAGAGTAGTTCACGTCGATGTGTACATTTTCCACAATGTTTGGGTTTACAAAGATATTGATAGGAATCATAGTGTAAATGTTTGCCATATTCCCCTCAACAGATATTCCTTCCCTTGGTAAGAGATTAATAGGTGTATCAACATTACCTGCCAGTCTCATATGGAACTCTTGGTTCTCGATCCTCCTTAATTCTAGAAGAAAATAGGATTGATGGTGAAGATCTTTGCAGATCTTATCTCATCTGCACACGTATTCTAGAATGGCTTCATTCAAAGGTAAAACCATATCTAAGCAATCTCTAGAATGCAAAGAGTTCACTGCCCAAGCAGGTAGATAGGCTTCTTCTGGCTCCATTGAGACTGTGAGAGGAACTGGAATGGGATCAACAACAGTATGAACAATAGCTTGATAAGCTACTTCTGCTGCCAATAAGGGCACTTCTAGTTCATGGTGGGATGGGAGAACCCAAGGATCTTTTCTATCAACAACTGTTTCTATAGAATTGCCTACACTAGTAGAACCTAGATAATTAATCGAAGCTGGAATGTCAAATGTGTCCATGAATGATGTGTACATTTCAGCTCCTAAGCTCTCTGAAGCAGGTCTAACCTGATCAACAATGTTATGGTGGACTCATTAGTTTCCATGCGGCCTTTTTGAGTAAAACTGAGTTGGTCTACAGTAACCAACTTCCCTTCATGTGGAAACACTACTACCTGAAATACAGCCGATGCAATAGCTGATATGGCGTAAGTCCGACTTCTTCCCAAGAGCAATTTATAATCCAAAGGTGCATCAATAACCTCTACCTCAACAGACACTACTTTCCCTGTCAACTTAATTTCAAAAGCCAGTAGGATAACATGTGGACAAAATGACCTTCTGTCGAAAGCAGTAAGTAGGGTGTTCGATGGAACTAGCTCTGGAGATCCAAGAAATTTCCAATAAGATAGGGACATGACACATGTAGAAGCACCCTCATTGAAAAATTCCCTTCCAATGGTCTTTCCACCATGGATGAAATCTATCAATAAGGATACATGATATGGCAGGAATATTTTGACATCAGACATATTAAATTTCTCCATGAGGCTCAATGAGTCCATACTGCCTAAGGCTGCTAAGAGTGCATCCCGCTGGGTGGGACAACTCTGTAACACCTCCAAAGCTAACATTGTAGAAGGAGTCTAGGATAAATCTTCAACTATAGACTAGTTCGCTACAGCCCTAGCATTAGGATTATGCAAGGTTTTCTTGAAGACACCTTTCGGCATCTTGGGCATAAGTTCGACAGGCTTATCAATCATGAAAGGGTTGGAAGTTTCACCTATTGACTTACCCTTATCTGAAGCCTGTATTTCATATTTCTTGTTCCTGGTCTATAGTAAAGTCTCAGATCGAACCGTGTTGATATAATTGGGGTCAAGAGCATTTGGGGTTCCCCTTGCTGCATTTCAAGCTGAAGCAGAATTCTATCCTTGGGGAAAAGGATCCTTCAGGACAGTCGGTTGTTGGCCTTTTAACATATTCTGAACTTGTTCCATAAGGGGACATAGATGGGTCAGGTGATCTTCATGGCACAACTTACATGGGAATTTCACCTTCTTCTTTTCTCTTTTTCCCTCTTTTTCCCCCATCAGCATTGTTTGTGGGTTTTTGCTTGTTTTGGTTTCCATCACCCTTTTTTCCTTTCTTCTTTTTCCCACTGGGATGTTGATTTCCCTTCTGATAGGATTGTCCAAAAACATTTTCATTTTGGGGTGAGGGGGCAGCCTTTGCTACCTCCACCGTAGAATGTTTGACAGACAACTGATGGAGCTATTTAGCCAAAGATTATGGAGTGGGAGAACTCACAGAACCAACCACACCATTGGCATGGGGTCTAGGCTTAGGTTTCTCTACATTGTACATTGGCCTCAGTGCCTCAGGGATAATTTCATATAAAATCCCAGACTGAGAATATATCAAATCTAGTTGTTGGGCCCTGAGGATAGCTTCTTCCTTATTGCTCAATCCCGAAGTAGATACATCCTTAGATATATATGGCAATAGGGATTTAAGGGACCATTATAATAATAACTCGGGAGGATTAGTGGCTTTAATAAGGCTCTTCTATCTTCTCCACTCTTAGATGTGATTTGAAATATGAATGGACTTGTCCTACCAAAAGGTAGACAACAAGCCTATCCCAAAATCATATCGAAGAGGAAGTTGAAAGTGACTAAGGAATACATTAGCCAAGTCCCAAAAACTATTAAACGCAGTAGAAGGCAATTCAATATACCATTTTTCTACAGTACTGGTTAAATTTCTTTGGAACAGCCTCAACCGAATTGAATCCTTATTCAGTGTGTTGGAAGAGCACCATAGATGGAAAGTGGTGACATGAACTCCTGGATCATCACCAACGTTTCCTTCAAATTTTGGGATATCTGAGGGTTGCTTGGTATGAATGGGTGGCCGGGAGGAGTTATGTCTCACTGGCCATTCATTAGTTTCAAAAAATATAGAAAATTTAACATTGCCAGGAAAAGGAGCTTGGGTCTAACCAGAGCACTAAAAGTACCAGTTTGGGTATTTGAGGGACTTGCCCCCATATTCCCATATGTGAAGGTGGGGTTTTCCCCTACTGCCGATTGTGGACTTGATCTCATAATTCCAAAAGGAAGGATCATCTTGTGTATGCATGCGTTAGCTATGATCATTATTGGTAGCTTCGTAATGACTTGATTCGGTAATTTTGAAAGGAAGGATCATCTAAGTACCACAGATGTGTTGTCCATGATCACATAATTTTGAAATGAAGGATCATGTTGGTTTTTGTTACACCTACCATAGATGATGTTACTCTAGTCTTTATCTTTTGATAATGATGTTGTTATGCCTGTCACATGTTGTTGTTGTTATTTCAGCTTTATGTTGATGAACCAACCTCATGCTATAATTGTTGTTGTTATTCCATCTTTATGATGATGATCCAGCCTTGTGTTATCAATGCTAGTGATGTATTAGTTTTTATGTAGATAATGATGCCCCAATTCCATGCTGCAGTTGTTGATTTGGTTCCATGATGCATATGATGATGTTCCAACAGATGATGTTGATGCTCTAGCTCCATGCTGCTGGTGATGCTCTAGTTTTATCCTGTAGATGATGATGCTCCAGCTCCATGATGCAGATGATGATACTTCAGCTCTGTACTGAATATGATGACAATGATACTTCAACTATGTACTAAAGATGTTGATGATGATACTTCATCTCTATAATGAAGTTGTTGATACTTCAAATCTAGACTAAAGATTATGATGATGATGTTCCCATAGTTCTATGTTGTTGTAGATGATGATGATGTTGTAGCTTCATGTTGCAGATGATGATGCTCCAATTCCATGCTGCAAATGATGATGCTCTAGCTCCATTCTACAAATGATGATGTTAAAATAGATGATGGTGTTGTTCAAAACTTCTGATGATCTTGATATGTACCAGATGATGTTCCAAAATATGATGTTGATGATACCTCCTCTCTCCTTCTGATGATGTTGTGTAGATCCACATCAGTTGTTGTTGATGTCAGTAGAATACCCTTCTTGTTAAGGGGGGTGTTGAAATAATATAACTTCGAAGAATATTCTATTTGCACTTTACATTGTTATTATTCATCCTTCTGGAGATGTCACTGACGTAAAAGATCATGTAAATGTCATGAGGTAAACCCTCCATTGTAAGTCAGGTCAATAACACTCTAAAAAAGAATAATATAATTATTATTTTGAGATTTCCTAGGTAGGTCAATCCTGTTAGTTAGACAAGTCAGCCGAACTAGATAAAATTTCAGTTAGAACATTAGTATAAATATGGAGGTTCCCTCCCTCATTTATATGCACACTCACACTCATGCATTGCACAAGAGAGAGAAAGAAGGAAGGTCAGAGAAGGAGGAGGAAAACTACCTTTGGTGTTTTGGCTCTTATTCTTAGGGTTTCGTCTCTCTCTCTCTCTCTCTCTCTCTCTCTCTCTCTCTCTCTCTCTCTCTCTCATGAGACCTTGTTCTTTGGTNCATTACATTCTTGTAATCTATAACGAGGAAGTTTTGTTGGTTTTTTCCCTTTTGGGTTTCCCAAGGTAAATTGGTGTGTACCTTGTAATGATGTGCTTTTCTTTCTTTCAGCGATCCTATTGCATATGGTTATGATGCTAAAATTTAAAAGATATAGTATGACCATTAAAAATTTAACATGTTGTTGGGTCATTGTCATTTACGTTTTTGAGGCACCAACTTACTAGAACTCCTACATGAAAGTACTCCTAGTCATTGACCCAGTCATCCATTCAGACAACTAGCCATCCACGCCATTAGATTAATCATGTAACTATATTTTTACCCAAATGTGCTAAGTTTTACCATTGTAATCCAAAAAAATTTACCCTAAATTGTAAAATGGTAAATTAATCATCGAACCAGTCAAATTTTCACCATTAATATCTCTTAGTCAACCCCTAAAGTGACTCCAAATCCTATAGAATATGAGAATGAAACCAAATTCAACCACCAAGATGACATAAGAGACCCTGAAATTATCCATTCTGACCTAATTAAAACTTTAGGTGAAACCCAATATAAAGCATTCTCATAACAACACACCTACAATATTTAGGACTCAAACATGGTACGTTTAGTGTTCTTGCCAGTGGTCCATTTCCGAGAATTCACAGTCTGGTGCTCATATTGTTATTCCCTGAGTCAAATAATAATCGTGTTCTTATATAGAACCAGATTTATTTTCCATATTGATGCCAAGAATTTTACAAAGAGACCTCCTCTCCAGGGATAAGAAGGCCTCCTTCCTATATGAGAAAGATAATTAGCCCTAATGATAAGGCCTGTTATACAAAATTCCTGTCACCATCATGTGATAAGACATTTGACATACCTACTTGCCTTGAATCCCAGCTTCTGGAGTGGAAACTAAATGGTTTTTTATCAATCTATCATACAAATTCCTAGCACTGCGCATGCCCCTTTATCCAGGAGCGGTACCCCTACTCGCACCGCCTTTCATCGGTTTTCCACAAGTGGTGGCATCACCCATTGCCCTTGGTCCATAGGTGGTTATTACCAAAACCACTCTATCATAGAAGGAGAAGCATGATACCCTAGGTAAAAAGGGAAAAAGAGACGTTTTAGAGGCTTCTAGATGATAAGCCTTGTGTACTACCTTATCCCTACTGTTGTGGGTTGGTTGAGCTTGAGATCCCTCATCCTAGGATCTTAGAGGCCACCTCACCCACTAATTTCTCAACCATCTCTATCCATTAAAGCCCTATAAATATGATCTCATAGACATGGTTGAGAGGGTAACATTTGAAGGTATTGTTATGCTGTTGGATTGATTCTTGTCCCAAGATCATTTGGAGAGAGCATAGAGAGCTAGAGTCGAATCTTTTGGGGATGAAGAGCTGGTTTCATGGAGATGCATGTCAACACTAAGGATTGGTTGTAAACTTCATATTTCTAGTGCAACTTGATTTTTGTCCCACATATGATGTTGTTGTTGTGATTTCACATATATATGTTGCTAGATTCCTTAGTCACTAGTATAGATTAGTAGATCATATTCTGGTTGCTTTGATTCGTTTCGTGTCGAGATTTTTTGCAGGTACATAGGTGAACTGTCAAAGCCTTGTATTCTAGATATCTATAGTATCTAGGGAGAGTCTTCAACCTCTATCCTCTATTTGTTCTGGATTTGAACCATTCAGACCAGTGGAACACCTTGTTGTCCACAGGAGGTGAAATATTCCAGCTAACAAATCTGGTGACTCTACTGGTGAATAGAGTATTCAGTTGTTCTGATCTTCCTCAGTCTGCAACTCTTGTCCAAATCCATGCTCCTCTTTCTTCAACTCTTTTCAGTCAGATCTACTTTCTGGTTTGTATTATTTGGGTTTGAAATTTCCAAATCTGTTCAGATCTGAGTCAATTCTATCTTTTATGCTCTGTTACCACATTCAATTCAATAGTATTTGCCTTGATATAATGTTTTTTGACTTGATCCATTGTTCTTTTTTTTTGTTTTGGCCATCTACAGGGAACCGTGCCCATGCTGTGTATGAGGAGCAGTGCCACCGCTTAAACATAGTGAGCAGTAAGCGGTGCCACCGCCTGTATTTGGTTTGCAAGGAGCAATGTTGTCTTGGAAACACTCTGTCAATACCTACAAAGCGCGGTGCCAGGTAGGCATTAGTCCAAAACTCTTTTTCCTCATTTTTCTTTGTAAAAGTTTGGAATTTTGATTTCTTTCAGTTCTATTATCAGACTTATGTTATTGAATCTGACGTGTGTGGCTTGCTACTTTGATGGTTTAAGATTGATTTGAGTGGAATTTCAAAAGTTTATTTAGTCTTTTTTATTGTTCATCTGCTTCTTGCCTGTTGCTGGTGCTTAAAGAAGGATTTCTTGTTTTCTAAAAGTTAGGGTGCTCATTGAAGTCTCTTTTCGTTGCATATACTAAAAGAAGAACACTAGATTAGCTTCTAGATTTCATTTCTTGCTTGCATAGTAAACTTCTTTTTCTTTCCTTCAAAAAAGAAAAGTTTTGCTTGAGATTAGGACATTATATTTGAGTGTTGGATTTGGGTTTTCTGATTGGATTTACAAGCTTTTAGGACCTTTAAGATCTTTTGTCTCTCATGCATATAGGAATATCTTGATCAAAATAAAAAAAAATGGTAGTTTTAAGTTAGATTTGCTTATGTTTTTGAGAAATTTGAAAAGTTAGAGTGCATTTGCATATAGGTTTGCTTGGTGTTGTTATTTTAGGAAAAGAGATTCTCACCCCTCTCATTTGCTTTCGAAAAGACAATTTGGTTTGTGAAAGTGTTTGCTTGTCTTTGATTTGATGTTCATGACTGTTGATTGGAATGATTTTTGGTTTTGAAACAAAAAGAAAAACACTCTCTTCCCTCCCATAAGTAGGCATACTGAACAGTAAAGTTAACATTTGCACAAGCATATTGCATGGTTTTACTTTTTTGTCAAAACATCATGCATTCACCTAGCCGTACAAGTTAAAATTAATAGTAGTTGTAGGTTAAAATTTACGTAGTAACTTGAGTGATAGGTTAGAGACATGTTTGGGCATCGTAAAACGTAGGAGCTGTCGTTATTTGTCAGCATTACATTCTGGGACTCGTGCGGTTCTTCCACGTACCGTCGGTATATTGAACGGACTTTCACGTACCCTTGAGGTATATAGAAAGGTACTTCACGTACTCGATTGTATATCGGAAGGTCCCTTGTGTACGGTTATGCATTAGATAACACTACTACCAATTCGAGCTCCCACGTACCTTGAGTATATTAGGAGACCCCACTAGGGTACCTTATCTATCTGAGAAAAGCCCTTTGCCCATCTTGTTTGGATCCATACACCAAAAACAACATTTTGGGAGATTACTACGCATGTACCCTCGAGGTATATCGCGAGTGGCATCTTCTTGACAATCCTAGTGAGAGACCTGACTTTTGAACTCCTCCTATCATTTTAAGTATTCTTGTTTTGACCTATAGTTTGAGTAGGGAAGTCTTTTGGTGTGTTTTTCTAGATTTTCAGACCCTAGGTTAGATAGGAACTGTACAAACTGGCTGAGTTAAGACAGTCCAGAAGAGTACGGGGCTTGCCACTTGATTTTATTCCTATTTCAAGAGAAAATCCAATGGAAGCTATCAACCAAGGAGCTGCTACCACCTCCCAAGTGGGAGATAATGTGGTTGTGGAAAGTGGAGTACCATATTATTCACACTCACCTCCCTTGGTCCAACAGCCTTCTCGGGAAGATTCATCATTCCATCCTCCCTTGGAAGGTCATGTTGACGATACCCATCCAGACTTTGGTCCTAATGCTCCTTTTTGGGAGACACCTATCGGATAGGCCATTGCCTCATTTGGCACCTATGTAAGTTCTCCTAATAGTGAAGAAGAACACAGGCAATACTATGCTACTATTCTTCGTTCACAGGAGGTAGAAAAGCAGATTGATAACCTATTAGGCTCTACACCAGTACTTTCCACATCCATTCCTATAGGATATCGTTCACTAGCCGATTCTATGAGACCCATTGAACCAATTATAAATCGTCCATTAACAACCCACATCCCAGGTCAAATTTCCACCCCTGTCACCTCTTATGTTATGTCTGTTCCAAATCCTCCCAGGTCTTTTGCATTTGGGGCCCAACCTTCAATTCCTATTTCGTTAGTACCTTTGAATGCCGGGGGGAAACCCCCGGCACGACCTATGTTATTTGATACCAGAGTTGTACCTAGTCAAGGGAAGTCCTTTAACATAGAAACATATAGAGTTTTTGTCCCTCCCACGCACACTAATGTGGTAAATCCCCTATCTAGTTCAGGTCAACCCTTGGGGGCACAACCTGTTACCATTCAGTCTTCTAGTGGTTATGGTTATCAAATACCTATAGGTAATCATCCATCTAATCCTACAGGAATGCCTTATGCTGGAATTCCAGACCCTAGTAACACTTTTACACCATGGGGGCAACCCGACTGGTCTTACATGCCAGCTATGGGAGGGATACCTATACATACTGCGGGAGGTGCGGGATCTAATGGTCCCGGAGGATCTAGAAATTTTCCTCCTCATGGTCCTAGAGGTCCTAGTGGTCCTAGGGGACTTGGTGGCTTTCCTCCTTATGGCTCTGAAGGGTCTCGTGGCCCTCCACCTAGTGGTTCTGGTGGCTCTAGAGGTTTACCACCTCCTGGATGCTCCGGAGGGGTTGGTGGTCCGCCTCCTAGTGGTCTTGGTGGTCCTGGTGGTATCGGTGGTCCTGGTGGTCCCGGTGGCTCTGGTGGTCCTCCTCCTGGAGGTATTGGTGGTCCTAGCGGTCCTAATTCTATAAATCAACCCCCCATGGGCATATCCTTCGGTGGTTCTTCCTCACAGCAACCTATTTATCAATCTACCTATGGCCCTACTGGTAATTATATGCCATATCAATATTACCAATATGTGCAACCAAATAGACAGTTACCTTTCCTAGCAACTTTGGACTTGCCTAATTTTTCCAAGTTGATTAATGATCCCATTCGACACAATCCCTCATGGCCTCCCATTCCTGTAAAGTTACCATCGGATATTCTGAAATTCGATTGGAAGTAGGGTGAATATCTGTGGAACCATGTTATGACTTTTCATTTGTGGTGTTCCTTGAACTCCCTCATGGATGATTCTGTTCGGTTATGACTCTTTCAGGGAACTTTGACCGGTACGGCCGCGAAGTGGTACATTGAACTCCCACAACATTCGTTTGTGGATTTTGGCTCATTGGCAACCGTATTTCTTACACACTTTCAACTCCCTATCCGTTATGAAACGAGCACCGAACTTTTAACTTTTCTATGATAGAACACCTCCACCCACATTTCTGATCATATCCATGAGTGGAGAAGGAAGAGAAGGATTACTAAGGCCCCTATTCTGGATTAGTTGTTAACTGATTGGTTCACTAAGTCCTTGTTGCCTCCTATTTCCTAAGATGTGGCCATGGGTGGTGTCATTACCTGAGAGCAGGCTATTAGTCGGGCTCAGTACCTAGACTTGGTCTATTCCCAGTCTGGGACTCTTTATGACCTGATTCCTCAAGCTCCTCGCCCCAGCACTGACCCTGCCAAGCCACTAGAAAAAGTACCTGTTGATGGGATTGTTGGTTCAATCCAGTCCCCATCCACAGCAAAACCTGCCAAGCAAACCCAAACTGCTACTCCTTCGACTCCTAAGGTTTCTGCCGAGGTCAATTCTATTCAAAGTACTCAAACCTTGGGTAATAAAAAGAAAGGTAAAAATCAAAATAAAAAAACTTGGAAACCAACAGGAGACCCCATGATCAACCAATAATGACAATGAAAAAGGGAAAAGGAAGGCTAAATATCCTTGTTTGTTATGCAGTGGTGACCATTTTTCAAAGGAGTGTCCCCATCGGGACGAAATCTCTGAGTTTTTGAAGTCTAATCCCGCACCTACAGTACTTACGGATCCCTTTCCCTCTCAACAACAACTGGTAGACCATATGTATAACCAGGGCAACTCTAGTTCATTGAAGGAAATTCGTATGATGTCCTTAGATACCATCCATCTAAAAACTCGAAGCCAGAATTATGGTAAACCCATAGATAGTAAAGAAGATCAATCTTCTTCAGGGAAAGCTCCCTCTACTAGTTCTTCGGAATCCTCATCTACTGCTCCCTTGTCTATCGAGAAGCCTACTCTCAACATGATTTTGTGCCCCCCAAAGAGTAATCTTCAGAAGGTTGTCTTTAATCCCAATTCCTGAGCTACTCAATTCTATAATGTGGTTGAAGATCTCACTCAGGAACCTTGTGTGATGTCTACCCTAGAAGTACTCCAAAGTTGCCCCACACAGTGCAAGAACTTGTTGACAACATTAGGAGCTGTAGACCCGGATAACACTAATATGATTCACTTCAATGTTGAGAACTATAAACCTAGATTACCGCATAAAATAGATTTTTAGATCATTACGAAAGTAGTGGGAAAGAAAGTCTTTTGAACGGTACTAGATGAAGGAGATTCAACCTTGGTGTTATCTCTGACTTGTTGGAAAGCTCTTGGCTCTCCCGAGCTTGTTACATCACCGATGACCGTTAAAGCCTTTGATGGATGGGGTTTCCAACCCCATGGTCTCATATCAGCCCTCACGGTTGAGATGGGGAGAAAAACCATTTCCATCCAAGTAGAAGTGGTGGATGCCCCTCTGGATTATAACCTCCTTTTAGGAAGGAATTGGTTCTATGCCATGACTGCTATTACTTCAACAGTATTTCGAACGGTCCAATTCCCGCATCTTGGGAGAATTGTTACCATTGACCATCTTGATTTCTGTATGCCGGATGTTACTACTTCCATGGCTAATAACATCCCCAGGTTAGTTCAGTCCCTTCCTCCTTACCAGTCGATTGGGGTAGGTATGCTGAAGGATTCATTCCTTATGGGGATTTTTCCCTCTACTCCTCCTAGCATAGATACCGTGACAATACATATGATTGCCTCATTTGATTTTGAGTCCCAGGGAAAAAATGTTGTTGAGTCCACCTCGTTGAGCCCACACGAATCTATGTATGACACCATTAAAACTTGTTCCGATGATCACACTGATGACCTTCATTTGGTGGCTTCGGATCCTTACCATTTACCGTACTAGTTAGAACCTTATCTTCCAATTCTATATTATCTCTCCGAGACTTTTCCTTTCGATGAGTCCATTATAGAGATCATGAATATGGATGAGCCCATTTGGGAGGATCACCATCATAGATCCATGTTTCTCCCCAATACCAGTTCGGGCAGCCATGATTTCGCATCCTTGTTTCCTACTGATATTGTCAATGTTCTGCAAAGTCCTATATTGTTGCAAGACACAGATATGAAGGAAACCTTTGCAACATTACTTAGACGAACCCAATTGACATATCAGCCAATCCTGATGCTATTGAGCACGTTCATGTTGGGAAGAACTACTCCACAGATGAATCTGAAGCATATAAGGCACTTTTTAAGGAATTCCGTGATATTTTTACCTGGTCCGATGAAGAGATGGCCGGGATTGAACCTTCCATTATGGTCCATGAGATTAAAACTTATCCCATGGCTAAACTTGTCAGGAAGAAACTTAGGCAAGTCCATCCTAGGAAGGCCGCAGCTGTTAAAGCTGAGATTGAGAAAATTCTGAAAGTTGGTTTTATTTATCCTGTACCTATGAAGGAATGGGTATCGAACGTTGTCCCTGTCAATAAAAAGTAGGGCACCATTAGAGTCTACATTGACTTTAGGTATTTAAATAAATCTTGTCCCAAGGACAACTTTCCTACCCCGCATATCGATCAGAATATCGACAACTGTGCTGGCAGTGTCATCTTTTCATTCATGGATGGCTTCTATGGCTATAATTAGATTGAGATATTTCCCTCTGATCAGCATAATACGACATTCATTTTCCCATGGGGAACCTTTGCATATAAGAAGTTAACTTTTGGATTGAAAAACACTGGAGCCACATTCAGCATACGATGTCCTATGCATTTCATGACGTTAAACATATTGTTGAACCATACCTTGATGACCTCCCTTCTCATTCACAGTGATGGGAGGACCATCTTGGTCATCTTAGAGACATGTTCCTGAGATGCCTTCATTATAATATATGGCTCAATCTGCATAAATGTGTTTTTTGTGTTGAGATAGGACATCTGCTTGTCTTTGTGGTATCCAAAGATGGCATCCGGATTGATCCTTTGAATATTGCTACCATCATTAATCTACTAGCCCCAACCAACATCCTTGAACTCCAAAGTTTGCAGGAGAAGGAAAACTTTCTCTTCTGTTTCGTGTGTAATTTCACTGAGAAAATGCACGGTTATATGTGTCTCCTCAATAAGAACACTCCATTCTTTTGGGATGACCAAGCCCAACGCGCCTTTGATAATGTTAAGAATGCTCTCACTCATTCACCTGTGATACACCCCCTGGATTATTCAAAGGACTTTCTCTTTTTTATTGCTGCCTCTGCTACTACCATCACCATGGTTTTATTGCAGGACAATCTCCACAGTCAGGAGCATGTGATTTATTACACCAATAAGAATCTTATTGATTCTAAATCTCGTTATTCACATATGGAGAAGCTAGCTTTGGCCACGGTCATTGCTATGCAAAAATTTCATCACTACATTCTGCTTCGCACTACCACTGTATTGGCAGACCAAAACTCGATGTACTACATCCTGACTCGTCAAGTACTCGGGGGCAAGTACTCCCATTGGATCTTCATCCTTCAAGAGTTCGATCCGAGTTTTCCAAGGCTACATCAAAGAAATCCTTGGTTTTTTCTAAGCTTATGTGCGACTTTTCCTGTGCTACCATGGAATCTGAGCCCAACGATTCATTTCTAGATGAATTCCTTTTCCTAATTAGCACCACTGATCCTTGGTATGGATATTTGTTGATTTATCTCTGGACCCAATGTTTTCAGCCGCATCTATCTCGTGATGATCATCGCCGCATCCGTCACCATGCAAAGTACTATCTTATCTTAAATGATACCTTGTATCGACATGGGATTGATTCCATTATCCGGCAATGCCTCACTCATGAGGAGGCTGAACATGTGCTGAATGATTGCCACTCTGGAGCATGTGGCGGCCATTTATCTAGGATGGCTATAGCCCAAAAAATCCTTTGTGCTGACTATTTTTGGCCTTCTGTCTTCAAATACTGTCATGAGGTTGTTAAGAAATGCCCACTGTGCCAACATTTTTATCCCAAAAAGTGCACCCATCCTACTCCGCTTCACCCCGTCATTGTTTTTGGCCCTTTTTCCAAATGGGGGATTGACTTCATGCATTATAATCCTACATCAGTCGGGGGGCATGGTTACATCATCATAGCCATGGATTATTTCACAAACTGGGCTAAGGCCATGCCTACATATGCAGAAGATGGCAAGACTGCCACTCTCTTCTTGTTCAATCATATCATAGCTAGATTTGGAGTTCTGCAGTCCATCATCACTGATCACGGATCTCATTTCCGTAATCAAATGATGGAGGAATTGAGTGCCAATCTAGGTTTTCACCATGAAAACTCTACGCCATATTATCTGCAAGCTAATGGTTAGGTAGAGGCCATTAACAAGGTTTTGAAAACTATGCTTCGTCGGATGGTCGGAGATCATAAATCCAATTGGCATCTTGTTCTTTTTTCTGTTCTTTGGGCTTATCAAACTTTCGTGAAAACAGCTACTGGTTTCACACCATTCTAGCTTGTCTATGGAGTCGAAGCTGTCTTGTCGATCCAATGTCATATTCCATCTTTGCAACTTGCCGTCGAACTTCTCCCAGACACTTTCGCAGAGGAAGTAAGATTTTTGTACTTAAATAAACTTGATGAGACTAGTAGAGATGCTTCCTTGGCTAATGAGGCACATAAGAAATGCGTCAAGGTGCAGTGCGATAAATCTACATAGCCTCATGTTTTCAACGAGGGTGGCCTAGTTTTGACTTATGACCAAAGATATGACAAGCTAGGGAAGGGTAAGTTTGAGTCCATGTGGTATGGACCTTTCGTTATTTCCAAGGTGTTAGAGAAATAAGCCTATGAGTTAGTTGATTATGATGGAATCCGTTTGGGTCAACCTCGCAATGGGTTGTACCTGAAAAGGTATTATGCCTAGGTTTTCTTGGATGGTATCTTGTATATATGTATATTGATTCAATTTCTATGTGCTTTCAGTATTTTCAAGATGGTTTTGAGTTTTAGTGTCTGCATCTGTTTATACCATGTTTTGGTCATGCAGATGGATTTCTACGGCTTTGCTGATGGTGCTTGCCACCACACCTTGAATCTAGCCTCAGCTGCTTGGGTTCTCTATTCCCCAGTTGAAGATTTGGTTAGTTCAGGAGTGGTTTGTTTAGGTCCCTCTACTAATAATATTGTCGAATATGAAGCAGTCATTGGTCTTCTAACTGAAGCTGCCTCCCAAGATGTCTGTGATCTAGTAGTTTTGATGGACTCTTAGCTCGTGGTTTGTCATTTAAACCATGTCTACACCATTAAGAACCTGGTGCTCCTCCGCCTCTTCCATAGGGTACATTTGTTAGAAAGATCATTTGGAACCATTACCTATAGGCATATCCCTAGGGAACATAATGTAGTTGTTGATTCATTGGCTACTTACATCCTAGATTGGCATATTGGCCATTCATGATGTCAAATCAAACATGGTATATTGTAAATAAACATTTGAAGACACATAGAACTCATAGAAAATTCATTTATCCATTTGAGACATATAAACACCGTGTAAAAGTCTGTATATATATATATATATATATATATATGAATTTTTTTTACAAAAATAGGTCTCGAGACCTCATCTGAAGCACGTAGGATTTCAGGTAAAATCATCATGCAAAAAATCCTGAAGCTATAGTCTTTTAGTATACATGTCTCATCCACTAATGGTGCACGTCATAGCACATCACTGCTCGAGCCACCCTACGTAGTAGCCTGCTGAATCGGCCTGGTACTCCCGCCGCAGATCTCTGGTATCTAGTTGGGAGGTGATCTATATCAACATCTGGGATGTCCAGAGTCAACCTCTCTAGGTTCTCCTCCAACTCCCTGGTGATATCATCACCCTGTGGCATGAATCAATATCCGGCTTGCCTGTTTAATGGAGATGCTCCTCCAGGCCTCGCTGCTCCAACATTTGCATGAAGACAAACAGGTCTCGTCACTTTTCATAAAAAATATAAAACATAAAAAACAAAAAAACATTTTCCATTGTTAGGGTTTCTTGCTTATTACCAATGTCACCCCACTGCCCTCCAGGTGGTAGTGGTAGGTCAAGATCACCTGTAAAATTTGTAACTACATAGGCATATTCCTCAACCATGAGCATCTGATCCCGCAGCCATCTGAAGAATAGATCACCGAACTTCACTCTGCCCCTACCTGATCCTGTGTGAGCCATGACATGGACCCACCTCAGCATATGGGGGTCCTGTTCTCTCAGAATTTGGAAAGTCACCTAGGGCCTCATCTGTGGGACCTACTTGAAGAGGAAGCAAGCTAAGATGGAACCAAAGACTAACTACTTCAGGTCTCCCTGCCAACATTTAGTCAGCTGATCCTTGAATATTGGAAGCAATGCTTCCACCCAGTTGAACACCGTAGGTGCCATAGCCTCTAGGGAATACATCATCTGTGCCCTAGAAGCCTGATGCACACCCTAGATCCCTGCCACCTTCTGCATGGTGAACAGGACAATTCGTAGAGCCCTGTCTATCACTGCACTGATGGGGATTTTCTTCCTTGATGTACCTATACCTGGTACACAGTGTTGATCTATGAGCTCTCTGGTGGTAATGTCCCCGCCACGGGAACTTGTCAGTGAGATGGGGGCACCCTGTCTTGATAGGCTAGTCAGGAAGTATATATCCTCTACCTCCACTGTAAGTATGTGTGCCCCCACCTCAAAATACTATTGTTCTGGATTCCACATTCTCAGTATGTGTTCTAGTAATCTCTCGTGGGACACCATGCTTGGTGTCCAGAAGAACTTTAAGAGCCCATAGTCCCAAAGTGCGGCAATGCAAACCGCATTCCTTTCAGCAGCAACATCCTCGTCATCATGTGTTCTTTCCTTCCATATCACCATATTTTGGAAACCTAGACCTACCAAAAACCACAATGGTATGCATTAATATCATCCTTGAGTCATTGCAAATCAAAAGAATGAATGAATTTTTCCCATATCATTTGTTTAACTTCTCCACTGCCGGCACCGCCTGTGCCCTGTTGGAGAAAGGGTGGTCCATTTACCTCATTTGTTTAACTATTTACCTCATTTGTTTAACTTCTCTAGCTATGATTTTGGTTACTTGTGTCTATGAGTCAACATACTGATGTACTACAGATGTCTACTTGACTGCATACTCCGATCGAGCTGAAATTTTCATCTCTTGGTGATGAATTGTTCTCAAAGCTCTCGTTTACCGTATCACTCTAAGACTCATGCTTTGGGGGGAATCCTGTTATACCAAAATCCTATCACCATCATGTGATAAGACATTTGACATACCTACTTGCCCTAAATCCCAGCTTCTGAAGTGGAAACAAAATGGTTTTTTATTAATCTGTCATACAAATTTCTAGCACCATGCATGCCACTTTATCCAAGAGCAGTACCCCTTCTCACACCACCTTTCATCGGTTGTCCACAAGCGGTGCCACTGCCCATTTCCCTTGGTCCATAAGCGGTTATTACCGGAACCGCTTTGTCATACAAGGAGAAGCGTGGTACCTTCGGTAAAAAGAGAAAAAGAGAAGTTTTTCGAGGTTTCTAGATGATAATCCTTGTGTACTACCTTATCCCTACTATTGTGGATTGGTTGAGCTTGAGATCCCTCATGCCAGGATCTTAGAGGCCACCTCACCCACTAATTTATCAACCATATTTATCCATTAAATCCCTATAAATATGAGCTCATGGCCATGGTTGAGAGGGGAACATTTGAAGGTATTGTTATGCTGTTGGATTGATTCTTAACCCAAGATCATTTGGAGAGAGCATAGAGAGCTAGAGTCGGAGATTTTGGGGATGATGAGATGTTTCATGGAGATGCATGTCAACACTAAGGCTTGGTTGTAACCTACTTCATATTTCTAATGCAAGTTGATTTTTGTCCCACATATGATGTTGTTGTTGTGATTTCGCATATATATGTTGCTAGATTCCTTAGTCACTAGCATAGATTAGTATATCATATTCTGGTTGCTTTGATTCATTTCATGTTGAGATTTTTTGCAGGTACATAGGTGAACTATCAAAGCTTTGTATTCCAGATATCTACAACGTCTAGGGAGAGTCTTCAACCTCTGTCCTCTATTTGTTCTGGATCTAAACCATTTAGACCAGTGGAACACCTTGCTATTCGCAGGAGGTGAAATATTCTAGCTAACAAGGCCACTGTCCTAACATGTTATATGTAACTTGGTATTATTTACCCAAAATCAAGACCTCCATTTAAAACCATATTATTCAATCCTGAATCCATAAAAATAATTGCTTTACTATGCACCATCATAAGGTATAAAAATGACAAAGAAGTTGAAAAAACCATATTAGGTATCCTAGAACAACTCCAACCTATGGAAAATGAAATCCCCAAGTGGAATACCACTTCCTTCCTAGCTCAAGTCCTCAACCTATTAGAATAATCAACCCATAGTTAGCTACCTTAGGCATTAATTAATCCATTTTTGTCTTATTTTCCTAATTTCCATATTCCACTCTATGCAAGTTGTCCTCCACATGTCCAAGATGGTCAAACTTGCTAAAAATGATTCATGGAGCACTTGGGAAACCTCTTGGAATTTATTCTTCTTTATTCTTGAACCTCCCTAGTGCATATCTGCTTTTTCTGCTTTATTGTCTGCTTTTATGGAGTTTTATGGCAAAAGGGAAAGTATGACTAGGTGAAGTTGACTTGTTTTTTTCCCTCATCATCCTCCACTCTTTTCTCCTAATAAAAGCATGTATGAGTTGTCCTTCCATTACCTATTATCTTTCCTAATTGATTTTTCCAATTCATGAGCTCCTAGGCAGATTTGGAAACTGTTTATGCACCTATGGGGGATTTGACTAGATTTAGTAACCCTGCTTTTGACTAATTCAAATGCAATCCCAATGCATTCAAATATCTCATGTAATTATTTATTTTGGAATCCTATGACTTCACAAGGTTGGCTATTGTACACTTATTCAATATAGATTAGTGTTCTGCTCCATATGTAGTCTCCTTTGTGTGTAATTTGCATGTTTGATTAGCAATTTTTGTGAGTGCAATTGTTTTAAACATTGGGTTCAATTTCCAAATGGTATCAAAGAATTTTTAGATCGATTTCTCTCCTTCCATATTTCTATTGTAGGTTTGACATCTTGACTGGGAGCATTCTGCTGATTGAAGGGACAATTTCTGAGCTATGGATCAATCTCAGAAGATCATATTAACTCCATTTAATTTCTTTGAATGGAAAGAAGATATGGAGATACTATTGAGAGTGAAAGGCCTCTACAGGGTGACTATGGAAACTAAAGTATATCCCAATGCAGTTGCAAAGAAAATTAAATTGCACAATAGGAGGGGTGAGGCATATGGTCTCCTATGTCTGAGCATATCTAGAGACCTCATTTTCCATCTTGATGGATTGACATCACCAACTGAAGTATGGGAGAATATTTTTGAGATTTTTGGTAAAATAGATGAGATGAGAGGACATCAAATCGAGAATGAATTGATCTCCTTGAGTCCCAACAACTTCGAATCCTTGCAACTCTATTTTTCCAAGTTTAAAGCCCTTGTTTTGCAACTAAAACAGTGTGGAATCGAAAAGAAGGAGGAGCAACTAGTTTTGGCCATACTCTCGAAGCTTGGCCCTGACTATTCAGTGTTTTTTTTGACCTTCCATGCCACCAAGTTGATAGCTCGATCCTGGAAGAATCCTAAGCTTACAGAGTTCATGGAATCCCTCACACAACAACAAGATAAACTGGTGATGATGGGCACCATCAAACCTTCCAAAGACCAAGCTTTGGTTGTTGGAGATTCAAGGGTGGATTCAAAAGGAAAGAAGAAAGATAAGAAGCCACTTGAGCAAAAGAGAGACAAGAAAAAGTCTCCAGAGGAGCCCCAAGGTTCCAGGAAGAACCCCCAGAAGAAGAAGAACAAAGGAGAAATGAGAAAATGTGCATACTGCAGTAAGGGAAATCATCCTGAAATATCCTTCATGAAGAAGAAAATTGACATGCTAACCAAACTCCTGGAGAAGAATAACATCTCCCTTCCTGGTAGCTCAAAGAAGAGGGAAGGAGGATCAAATTTAGAAGACAGAGAGAGAGTTCATGCATTGGTTGCTGGCACATCAAGCTCACCTAGTTTCATCATAGATTTTGGAGCTTCAAGACATATGGTTTCGACGAAGGAGGAATTCACCTCTCTTGACCTGTCGAAATGTCCACCAATAGTACTGGGATATGACTCTCTCACTGAAATTTTGGGCAAAGGGAGGATTGATCTTGATCATGGTAAGTTCAACAATGTATTGTATGTTCTAGGTATTGCCTCTAACCTCTTGTCAGTATATTAGATGACCCACACCAGGTCTCCAAATAAGGTCATATTCTCCCTTGATGAAGTTGAGATCACAGAGATATCAAGTGGTAAAGTCATTGCAAAAGGAGTTGCAAATCACACTTCAAAGGTATGCATGTTTTCACATTTTCTACCCTACTCAAACCCCTCTACTCTTCTGATTCATGCTAATGAGGCAAGCAATATTTGGCATGAAATATTTGGCCATATTAACTATAAGTATCTTTCTAATCTTAGTGAAAAATAAATGGTCATATGGTTACCAAAGATTAAGCTTTCCAAAGGAGTCTGTCAAGGTTGTATCTTAGGAAAACACCCAGAGCATAAATTTGAGAAAGCTAGTCATGAGAGAACCTCTGCACCTCTGCACCTCTTGAGTTGATCCACAGTGATGTTGCTAGCCCATTTCCTCATATGTCAATAATTCAGGCCAAATATTCATTGCAATTCATAGATGACTTTTCTAGGTACTATTGGGTTTACTTCCTGAAACACAAGTTTGAAGTTTTTGGCCTCTTCAAAGTCTTTAAGGCTTTGGTTAAAAACCAGTATGGGAGGAAACTCAAGATCCTTAGATATGAAAATGGTGGTGAGTATGTCAAGTCTGAGTTCATTCAATATTGTGCAGATGCAAGTTTTCAAATGCAGCATTCAATCCCTTACACACCACAACAAAATGGTGTTGCTGAGAGAAATAATAGATCACTGAAAGAGATGGCAACCTGCATGATGGAGGCTAAGACTTTTCCACCAAAGTTTTGGGACGAAGCTATAAACTATGCATATTATATCTAGAATAGGGTTGCTCCTAAACAAATTCATGGTATGACTCCTTTCGAAGCATGGAGTGGGCACAAGCTAGATGTGACCCATTTCAGGATTTTTGGCTCAAGGGCTTGGGCTATAATTCCAACAAAAAAGAGGAAGGCTTTGCAGCCCCAAAGCCAAGAGTGTCTATTTGTTGGGTACTCTAAATATTCAAAAGGGTACAGTCTGATCAATTTGAGCACAAACAAATCCTTCATTGAAAGGAGTGTTCAGTTCCAAGAAGAGCCTTTAGCAGCAGTTGAAGTTGGAGAGTCTTCTTCACCACCAAAACCACTGAATGTAAGTGAAGAGATAAATGAGTTTTATGATTCTGATATGTCTAATAATGATGATTTAATTGCATATCCTAACATTCCTACAAGACTAAAATGGTCAGCAAAGACCATTCATGCAGTCGAGGAACTAGCTGGAAATCCTAGTGATTCTAGGAGGACTAGACCTCAGTTTGAGAGTGCCTTGTGTATGAAAGACCCTTTGTTTGCAAAGAAATGCTATATGATGGTTGAATCAGACTCACATTCATATTAATATGCAGCACATGATCCAATATGGAAAACAGCCATGAAAGAAGAATTCAGCTCTCTCCAGAAGAACAACACTTGGGAGCTGGTTGATCTTCCCTCGGGGAGGAAGCTAGTTCAATGTAAGTGGGTTTTCAAAAATAATTTTTCTGCTGATGGTTCACCTTTGAAATATAAGGCAATATTGGTATCCAAGGGATACTCACAAGTACATGGTATAGACTACAATGAGACCTTTGCACTAGTGGCAAAGATGCACTCGATCAGGCTAGCCTTAGCCATTGCAGCTTTGAAGCAGTGGGAGGTACATCACATGGATGTGAAGTGTGATTTCCTAGATGGATATCTTACTAAATTTATTTACATGTAGTAGCCTCAATGCTTTGTTACTAATCCATCTCTTATGTCCAGGCTAAAGAAATCATTGTACGGGCTTAAGCAAGCCCCCGGGGCTTGGCATGCCAAGATTGATGTCTTTCTGTTATCATTGAGTTTTGTTCGATGCAAGTCTGATACTAATGTTTATTTGAAGATGATTCATGGTTCTTTGATTATTATTGTCTTGTATGTGGATGACCTTCTGATTATAGGAAGCTCAAAGAATGAAATTGCCTCCTTGAAGGATGCAATGAACCATGCATTTTCTATGACTGATTTGGGGTTATTGAGCCAATTCTTGGGTCTCAAGATTGATCAAACCAAACATGGAATAAAATTACATCAGTCCAAGTATTCTTTGGATTTGTTGAAAAATTTCAACATGAAATATTGCAAGCCAAGCAATACTCCCTTCCTTTCAGGAGTTGAGCTTGAAGAAGCAGGTTCTTCTCCTATGGTAAATAATACACTGTATAGGAAACTAATTGGGTGTTTGTTGTACCTTACACATACTTGACCTTATATTTCTTATGCAGTAAGTGTGGCTACAAGATACATGGATCAGCCTCATGATATCCATTGGAGAGCAGCCAAAAGGATCCTTAACTTTGTTCAGGGAACAAGGACTCATGGGATCTTCTACAAAGCTAAATCTGATCTTTATTTGATTGGGTTTACTGACAGTGATTGGTAAGGTGACAACATAGATCGAAAGTAAACATTAGGATATTTGTTCATGCTTTCTCAAGTACCAATCAGCTGGTCAAGCAAGAAACAGAGTGTCATTGCACTCTCATCTACAGAAGCAGAGTACAGAGGAGTTGTAAATGCAGCAACTCAATGTTTATGGTTGTAGGGGTTACTTGGTGAGTGTGGCTTCGAATCAGAATACTCAAATAATATCTATTGTGATAATCAGAGTACCATTTGAATTTGCAATGATCCAATTCATAGATAGAGAACCAAACACATTAAGATCCATATGCACTACATCAGACAGCTTGTGCATGATGGCACCATTCACCTACTCTTCTGTGCATCTTCAGAACAAGTAGCAGACATATTCACCAAAAAATTTTGTGAGAAGACATTCAAAAATATCAAATCACTATTGGGGATTGCTGATCATGCTGTGAAGCATGATTGATGACAAGATTTTCAAATTTTCTTTTACTGTCCATGTTTAAGGGAGGATTTTTCCCACTGGGTTTTTGCCTATTGCCCTGTTTAAATGGACATCCAGTATGCAAAGGGTGACTAAGCCTTGTTTCTAGGCCCTATAGTTTTTGATATTTTACTCATAAGTCAGTCTTAAGGGGGGGTGTTAGAATAATCAACCCATAGTTAGCTACCTTAGACATTAATTAATCCATTTTTGTCTTATTTGCCTAGTTTCCATATTCCACTCTATGCAAGTTGTCCTCCACATGTCCAAGATGGTAAAACTTGCTAAAACTGAGTCTTGGAGCACTTGGGAAACATCTTGGAATCAATTCTACTTTATTCCTGAACCTCTCTAGTGCATATCTGCTTTTTCTGCTTTATTTCCTGCTTTTACTGAGTTTTATGGCAAAAGGGAAAGTATGACTAGGTGAAGTTGACTTGTTTTTTGCCCTCATCATCCTCCACTATTTTATCCTAATAAAAGCATGTATGAGTTGTCCTTCCATCACCTATTAGCTTGCCTAATTGATTTTTCCAATTCATGAGCTCCTAGGCAGATTTGGAAACTGCTTTATGCACCTATGGGGGATTTGACTAGATTTAGTAAGCCTGCTTTTGACTAATTCGAATGGAATCCCAATGCATTAAAATATCTCATGTAATTATTTATTGTGGAAGCCTATGACTTCACAAGGTTGTCTATTGTACACTTATTCAATACAGATTAGTGTTCTTCTCCATATTCGGCCTCCTTTGTGTGTAATTTGCATGTTTGATTAGCAATTTTTGTGAGTGCAATTGTTCTAACACCTGGGTTCAATTTCCACACAACCAAAAACTCACCAAATTTTCTTCTCTAGAAATTTTCATATACCCTTCATGTCTTTTCTTCTTGTTTCTGTATTGAAACTTCAAACATTGTGATGGTTTGGGTTTAAATATGAAAGATCAAATGGACATAGATATCCATGTACATGAATTTAATCATATATTTGTTAGGAAAGCAAGCATTTCTAATTTTACAGTATTCACAATAAAGTGATGAGAATTGCATACTATGTCATCCATGGAATGCGAATGCCTAGAATGACTAGAGAAGGAAGACAATGGTTATAATTCATCCCAGAAACTAGAGTGGAGGACTGGTTTATATTTGAAGATCATATAGTCATTAGGGTTTATGGTTTTGAAGGAATATCACACAAGTCACCTACATTCCTGACAGTAAGAATCCTATCCATGGAATATGTCAGGAAGAGATTGCTTTCAAATGAAAAACACTGTGATGGTTTCAAACATCATAAATATTTTCATATCTCTAAAGATGTAGGTCCTTTCCAAATCAAATATCTAAGTTTAATTCACTATATGGAAGGATTCCTAGAGTAGTTGAACTTTGAGAAGGCTGAATCGGTGGCCTGTGAACCCCACAAAGTTATAGAAAAGTTGAGGTTAGAGAATAAAAATTCAGCCTATGAACCTACTCTTAAGCCAAATTTAGAGAAGATTGCAAATAAAGATAGCTGGGAGGAGGTGGAGAAGGTTTTGAATGATTAAACATAGTTAATCAATCCTAAATAGGTAGAAATATAGAATAGAGGAGCATCAAACATGGAAATTGACCTGTTATAGCTGATTTTACCACACTTGGTAGATCACATCTTTATGGCCTTCCATGTCCCTCTACAGATCCCACCAGACTCCTTGGACCCCCTTGCTCAAATTATACTTTGATGACCTAATAAAGTCCCCAAAAAACACCTGTTTATGTGTATACACGACTTTTAAAGCAATGTCCGCATGTACACATAGATTTTGATCCAATACCCATGTACATTGGGAAATGTGCATGAAGTCAAAGGTTTTTTGAGATTTCCTCATAGAGTCCTGAATAACTTGACTCTTGGCCTTCCATATGCCTTGAGAATTCTCAGAGTTGACCCTCCATTTCCTATTTAGAGTGCTATCTATTGAGCCTCTTAGATACATTGATGGAGGAAAATTTGGAGAGCAAGGAAACTATAGTTCATTGTTGCCTCACTTGTTTATGCTCAAGTTTGCATCCCCTTGTCCCTTTGTAGCACATAGTGCTACTCTTCCCAATATTTCCTTTGCTTTGTAAGCTTTCCATTGTGATATAGGATTGAAGTGGTGGAGGACTAGGTGGAGGAATCGGTTTCTCCGGTTCAAAGAAGTTCCGACAGAGTTTGTCATTGTTCTATCTCTATTTGTATTAATAGAAATATCCATTTCCTATCCAATACATGTGCATAACTATGAATATTGTATCCATGGATGTAGTTATTTTCTTATACATGATGGTTTATATATGCTAGAGTATGCCTAACACTTTGATATATAACATGCTTGTCTTGTTTTTTGTTGTTGAGAGTGAATTGTGAATGCAAGTGTGTTGGAAAATCTCAATGGGGATTTGCATCAACCATCCGGAATAAGGTACGCCTCATATCCCTTAGTGTTAGATGTATTTATTTCTCTTTAATATTGGAATGGATTGATTTCTTGTCTCACTCAATCTATTGTGGTACACCCCAAGCCATAGAAAGTTTCTCCCATAACAGAATTGGCAACTCCACTGGGGGTGTTCCTTGTTTTTTCTTTGGGGATTGGATGCACAATCTTCTTGAATTGCTCTTTATTTCTATGTTTCTATTTTGGGTCCAAAATAATTTTTTCCCATTTGTGTCTTATGTAAGTAATTTTTATCTTGGATTTTCATTTTACCCCCTCTTTCTTTCTGTACACGATTTTTTGCTTCACAGTCGCATATACACGAGGGTTTCTCCTGAATAACCGCGTATACACATAATTTTTCTACGAACAGTCGTGTATGCCTCTATTTTGAGGTTTGTTTGGATGATTGAGTGTTTTTGTGTGAAGTTTGAATGTTGTTGATTCTTTCTGGGTACTGTTGGTGTTTGCATATTGCCGTTGTTTCTAACCAGAGACCCTTTTTATTTTCTTTTTAATTAGATGTTGTTCTTGTCATGTTTTTTCCTTTTTGTTTTGGTATTACTACATTAGATTTATTTTATCTTAGTGCCTTGCTTGGTTGTTGTCTATGAGTGGTTGCAAGTTCTTAGAGTTGTAGAGTCTTTTGTTGCTTTCACGTATCATTTACTTCAGAAATACAAAAATATTTTATTTTTCACATGTTTATGCATTTTTGCATTTTGCACTTGCATGGTACTTGCATTAGGATTTATTACTCAATTTATAGTCAGGATTTCATATAGGAATGGTTGCATCGTCATTTGACGGAACAATATGCATCGCATGTAGTGGCATACCCCGTTTTTTCATTTGAAGACAAAATTGCACTTGGCATTGTTTGTTAGGCGTGCACATTTACTTTCACTGCTAAGTCATAACACCATTGGTTGCACGGTCATTCCATTTGATTAATCATAGCCACTAAAATCAATGCTTAATTTAAAATGAATTACACATTTTTATTTGATAGGGTACATCAACAAGATTATGTTTTAGAGTCTTGGAATAGTTCATTGTAAGTAAATTCTCCAAGACTACTAATCAAAACAAGTAGGTGTTTGTCCAGGTGAGAGACTGAAATCATTGGTATAATTAGTGTTCTTAGGAGGCTCCTCTTACAAAGGAATTAAGCACAAGGCAGCATGCACAATTTTGTTTGGGATATCCCCTAACCACTTTCTGTGAGCACCGGAGATATTTCCAGGATCTTATTCGTATTTGGGGGATTTTGAGGTACATGTTGGTGCTTTCACACTTTGGGATTTTCTACCCTACCCATATGGTAGATCCCACCTGCAACTGTCTTCCTGAGAATTGGTTATATTGGGGTGACCTTAGTTTCCTTACCTAGGTATCGCAAGGGGTACTTGCAGAGGTTATCTTGTGAGTGTCCTACCCAGGTAGGGGTAGGACAACATAGTCTCTTTATGTGTTGAAGTTGAGGGACACTATAATTGGATACACACCTCTACTTGTAGTGTATGGAAGTCTCAAGCCTCTCCTAGGAGAGACATACCTGCTACATTCAGGAGCTCACTTATCCTCCCCTTGGTTTTGTTGTATTTTAGCTGTAGATTTTCTTAGGAGTGTTCTTTGTGTACACTAGATTTCTCTAGGGTTCATAATTAGTTTGAGTCTCTTTATTTTTATTGAGTAATCGTTGATATGGGAGTGTAATTCCACCATTCTCGGTGTTTAGTAGGTATTCCACCTTCTATGTCTCCTCCTCCTTCATGGAAGAGAACCATCCATTCTGCGCAGACTGATACTCACTTTACACATTGATCTCACTATGAGTCATACATCTGAGATCCCAGAGAATTCCCCTTCTCCACCCCCGAAGGTGGAGAAAATACCTACAAGTTTATATGGGACTCCATAACAACCCTGTCACTTTGAGTTTGGGGTGTCATATGTACTATCACACTTTCAAGACTATGTAAACACAAACCACCGATATTCTTTGCATAGGTCGAGCGGTGAGACTCATTTTGTACCCTCTAGCACTGGCCCATTTAGGTATGGCATGCCAGACCTTCTGGAGACCGGTTCATCATCCAATTTCAAATATGGTGTTGAACTTGGTACTACACCTGGTGGCACTGCCATTCCTTTCCATGCAAATAGGTTTGGTAGTGGTCATATTGCACCTTCCACTCCTCTAGTGGGGGGATCTTCATACCCATTACCAGGGCCTAACACTAGGGTCCCCATTCATAGAAATGGCCCTAGACATGTGAACACTGGAATTACAAGTGATAGCCCATCCTATGCTCCATTATCTTCAATACCTATTCCTTCAAATGCATTTTTAATGACGCATCCTCCCCATAGCTCACATGGTCCTTCAGGACAGATTACTACTGCTATCCATGTTGTTCCCGCGTCTTCCCACACGATATTGTCATAAGGCTACGTGCCTCCTTACATGTCAGAAGGATATGTGACACCTTATATACCACCTTATGTACCATCTTATGGTTTTGGGAGTCAACCTACATATCATTCCTACAACTATGGCTTCATAGCACCCCATTTCAAGGTATTCTAAATTACAACATTCCCATGTACCCATTTATGTGTCAAGCGGGAGGAGACTATTACCCCATTGGGGAAGGCTATGGTGTTTACAACAGCAATAATTACATGAATCATCCTTATCAGAGGGCATGGGACCAGATGTCACAACCTAGGATCCCTTTCCTAGTGATGTTAAACTTGTCTCACTTATCGAGATTGACCAATGATCCAACATTGCCAATTTTTCCCGCCAAGCTTCGCTTGGACATTAAAAGATTCAAAGGTAAGAGCGGTGAGGACCCTCAAGAGAATGTTACTAATTTCCACCTATGGTGCTCTTCGAATTCAATGAATAATGATTCCATTCATTTACGACTATTTCAACTCACCCTCATGGGTCCTGTGGCAAAGTGGTATATAGAGTTTCCTAGGGGCATGTATCGGACGTTCAATGACTTAGCCATGACATTTATCAATCACTTTCAACTACCTGTGCATTACGATGCCAATAATGAGATCTTGTTGACATTTTGTAATGATAAACCCACACATATTTCTGATCATATTCAAGAGTGGCGTAGATGAAAGTGGTTGATTAAGGCTCACATTCCACCAGAATTTATTTTGGAGCGATTCCTCAAATTGTTATTGCCATATATAGTGAAGGATGTGTCCACATCTGGAGTGATGAATGAGGAACATGATATATTTCAAGCTAAGCTGCTAAACTTGATTTACGCTCATTTTGGGCTCTTATATGAGATTATTCCAAATATACCTTGGTCCAATTTTGATCCTAAGTTCAAACCTGGGCCACATGCTAATGGCATTTTTGGCTCTGTGAGTGCTAAAACTGTAGACTCGATTACAAATCAAATGAAATTTTTTTCTATTAACCAGCCTATGTCGGGACAAGCTATGGAATCGTCTCATCGCACTCAAACGGTGGATGTACATTTTGTGCAATCGTCAAACTAGAAGGGAAACCAGCAGCCTGAAAGGAATAAGAAAAAAGGAAGAAACAATCTTAAGGGTGGGAATAGGAACAAATTTTTTAATTATACTAATGATTTCCTCATTGTTTGGTCTCGATCTTGCTCCTTTTTTCATAATTAGAACCCTGGAATGACGATGAATAGGTGGTTGGAAGAGTATGTGTATGATGGTCCACATGCGTACCTTTTATTTGAATTTCCGATCATTTTGTATGAGTGGTTGGTGGGATTTACCTATCGCAAGACAAATTTTCAAGGAGGTGAACCAACTTCCTAGACCCCATAATTGATCCAGGAGTTATAGGAGATAGAGAATAAAGGATCACAACTGTTGAATTTTGGCTTGACAATATCTTGGAAAGATATATCACTGAGTTTGCATCCAACACAACTAAATCCTATAGTGAAGAAGAAAGGGGTTTCTTCAAGGAACCAATAGGTAGGTTCATGTTGTCGTTGCAATTGTCTATTAAGATGCTCATCTGTAAAAAAGGAATATTGAAGATGAACTCCGCCAAGTGTAAACCTTGTGTGCAGAGGTTGTGGGTATTGAATAGACAAGTTTTGGATGGAATGATATGGGGTAGATGGATGGAAGTTACGACAGGACTGTGAGCGAAGCTGAGGAAGGAATTGGTCTTACGAGAGGTGGAGAAAGGTTTTGGCAAGAGAAGAGTAAGAGGATAGGAGAGAGTCCTGCTATGACTGAGACATGAGGATGTGAAGGAAGATCACACGAAACAAATTGACCCTACAATGATGAAGGAGATGACCAGGATATTCTCGAGCCCGAGGAAAGGCCAACCTAGAGAAACAATGTACCCACACCTCTGTGCACTGCACCACACTCAGGAAGGAACATAAGTTTGACACTGCCGTGTCCCATGTGTAAACAATACTCTAATAGTAGTGGATGAACGATTGTAGGAAGAAGGCCTAGGATGGAGGGAAACGATGAAAATTTACCCCTATTCCATGGAAACAAGATTGAGGATCTGAGCAATATTGGTTCTTATATGAAGCTATGTGGACTGTCAAACAAACTATGGATGATGAGGTTAACAAAGGTCAATTGGCAATGAATATTTGGGTTCTCCCACTAGATTGGTTCATGAAATTTGTACAAGTTCCAACAGGGGATCTAACGAGAACATTGGCCGAAGTTAGGAAGCGACTGATTGAAGAATTTAGAAAAATGAATTCTGAATTGTAATACATCACAAGACTAAAGGAGATTAAGCAGTATCCAAACAAAACTATTTGGTATTTTGATCAAAATTTCAAGATGCTAATGGAAAGAGTCAGCTTTGAGATGAGTGATATTCAACATAAGGAATGGTTCATCACGGCATTACTATCTCATATTAGACTACCATTGATGCAACAAAAGATTGCGACACAGAGTGAGGCTGTGGAAAAGAGCATCGCAAGGAGGTATGGTGTACTCGATGTCGTGCAAAATCACATACCAAGGATAACCTCCCAGATTTCCAAAACTACCTATTGTCAAGAGCGATGAACCCATTAAGCTATGGCGGTATGCCATGGTGCCATATTTGTCAAGTTTATAGGAATCGACATGAAGATTTTGTATATATGAAAAATATGGTCACGAATCCCACAAATTTATAATGCACTTTCTATCGCCACCTCAACCGCAGCCACAACCACAGATGCAGTTTGTACCGCAACCACAACTACAAACATAGTTTGTGCCACAACCATAGTATAATCAGATGTAGAGGGCTCTAAAGTAGCCATAGTATGTTAATCCAGCACAGTATGTTCAGTAGCAACTAAATCCTCCGTAACATCAATTTAATCAACCATAGTATCAGCAGAAAGGAGGATTCCGAGGAGCATGAGGCGGAGGATTTGGTCCAGGAGGAGGAAAAGGTTGCGGACTAGTGAAATGTTATAATTGTGTAGTATTGGGACATCATTAGAGAGATTTCTCACAATGGCAAGCGCAGTGTATGTATTGTATCGTTGTCGATCACACTATTGAGAATTGTTTGTAGCTTATCGCGAAATGGAAGGTAGGAAATATTCCTCAGTTGTAGAACTAGAATTAGAATCAATTGCAGAATCAGAATCAATTGCAAAACCAGAATCGACTTTAGAATTAGAACCAAAACATAAATCAAAATGTGAATCAACCTGTGAATCTACCATTGAACCATAATCAGGGGCTAACTGTTGCAACAATTTTAGCAGAACGAAGAACACAAGATGTCAATGTTGTTGTTTATCACTCGTCGAGGTGCGATGATGGGGGACAATGGCTTGCATCCACACATTTGACTGGCTGGGAATAGGAAGGTGCATTTTGATGTCAACGCTGAAAGGGATAAATTCTTTGAAGCACGTGATGCGATAGGAACAAATCCTAGTAAGTTACCTATTTATGAAATGCCCACCGCTTTTGATTCAACTTCGGTAGTAGGACCATCACGACAACATGGTATGTTGCAAAACTTATTTGAAATTTGTTTGTAATTTGAGATAGTCCCCGATGCTCTTGCCGATATTGAGAGTCTATTTCATTGACCAAATAGGGGACAGAAAGAGTCTATGGTGACCTCTTTACATAATAAAAAGACATGAAAAGAGATGCGCATGAATATTAATAATGTGGACTACAAGGTAGATTCAGTCATTCTGGATCTAGGCTCAAACATCAATATTCTAACAAGGCAGGAATGATAAAATATGGGGAGCCCATAGTTGGATTGGTCCCTTGTGCAGCTCCACCTAGCTAACCAGGCCAAAGTAACACTGATTGGGTGATTTCCACACCTTATTGTGGAAGTTGAAGGGATGAAGACTTATTTTAATTTTGATGTGATTAACTTTGTTGATGGAGGAGGATCCTATCCCCTATTGTTGGGGATTTCATGGGCCAATGATATCTTGGCAGTGATCAATTTTAAGAAGCGAGTGATGACCTTTGAAAATCAAGACATCAAATTCATAGCTTCGATGGATCCAACTGAACGACGAAGGTATGTTGAAACGGTGAGGGAGGAAGCTATAAAGGGATGGGATCATGCATATAACATCTCAGAGGATTACATCCATCTAACATTCGATGGTGATATCGGTTAGCGCAGCTCCAGCTCCGCGTCTTCTAACTCTGATGATGTGTTAGAGAAATGTTAGAAGTATCACTCCAGAAGTGTGGATTGATTTCGTAGTCATCGTGCCAAGTCACAACTGAGATTGTTGAATTACTACTATATGAAGGGCTTCCCAAGTTGTCTTAGTTTTTAATGGAATTTGAAGATAAGGTGTTAGAAGCACAATGGTTTTTGGTGTTGGATGAATCACTGAAGGCTACTCCAACACATTGGTGGGAGACCCATAAGAAGTCAATCACTAGATGGTCGCAATGTCAAAGATTGATGAGAGTTCTCTTTGGCGACTTAGAAGAGTACCACGTTGGAAGGTATGATGGGTGGAGCAACCCTAGTGATCACTTGATTGAGTGTCAGACCTTGTGGGAATTGCAACCAAAGGACCAGTAGGTCCATGCCTTTATCCACACATTGGATGAGATGCCATGGTCATGGTATATCTTGATTGAGTTGTGCAGATAGATTACTACTTGGGAAGAGTTGACAGTTTGGTTCACTCACACCTTTAGTTTTGGAGATACCAATATGGCTATTCATGGTGCACTACATCATATCCCCAACATTGTTCTGAAGGTATTTCCAGTTACATATCTCATGGATCTGCATGATAAATATCAAATGAAGTCGATGATGGAATGATATAATGTGACAAGAGCACTCGAGGACGATGATGATCTGTGGAACATCAATATTATGGAAATAGAAGGGAGTCGGGATGTCGTAGCACCTAACGTATTGAAAAATCCTATGAATCATCCATTAAAAATTAGCAAGGTCAACATTGGTACGGAGGAGAACAAAAAGTCTATGAATGTTGGGGACTACTAGGATGAAGAGACCATGGAAAAGATCACATATATGTTGCATGAATTCCAAGATTCTTTTCCTATGAAGTTTTCTGAGATGAAAGGAATATTTGGGAGATCTAAGGAAGATGAAAACACCGCTCAAACCATACGCAAAACCAGTAAAGAAATGACTATATCGCTTGAATCCGCGATACAAAGAGAGGGTCAAATATGAGTTCAAAAGAATGCTAGACATTGGAATAATAGATCCGGTTGAAGAATAAGAATACATAAGCCCTATGGTGGTCCAAGACATAAATAAAAGTGAGGTTCAGATTTCTGTTGACCTTATAAATTTGAATGATGCATGTGTGCATGATCCATTTCCAACACCATTCACTGATGAGGTGCTAGAAGGAGTGAGTGGTCGAGAAATGTATTCCTTCATGGACAACTTTTTTGGCTATCACTAGATTAGGATCGCTAAAGAGGATCACCACAAGACAGCATTCGTTAATGAATGGGGTTGTTTTCGGTAAAGTGTGATGTCGTTTGGGATGAAGAATGCGCCTGCAATATTTTCCTGGGTTGTTGTCACCACATTCAAATATTTTATTCATAAGTTTCTGCAAGTTTATATGGATGTCTGGATAGTTTACAAATTGATCAGGGACCATCTGGAAAACCTGCAACTGATTTTGGAGCAATGTTGACAGCATCAGATCGTGCTGAAATTGAAGAAGTGCATTTTTTATGCATCGTTTGGGATGTTGTTGGGTCACATTGTTTGCAATCAAGGACTGTTGGTTGACCCAACAAATATTGTGTTTATTTAGAGCTTGCCACTGCCTATGAATGTGAAGCATCTTAGAGAAACATTGGGACATACAAAATATTACCCCAAGTTCATCCGTGGTTATGCTATGATCACAACTCCTATGGAGAGGTTGTTAAAAAAGGATGTGGTATTTGTATGGATTTAGAAGTGTCAGGATAGTTTTGAGATGCTAAAGGTGAACATGGCTTCTGCACCAATACTATTTTTACCTAATTGGAATAAGGAGTTCCATGTGCATGTGGATGCATCGTTAGTCGCACTGGGTGTGGTATTGACGTAGCTAGGGGAAGGAGATCTTAATCACTCAATTGCTTTCGCTAGTTGGAAACTCTCGTATGTAGAGAAACATTATACCACCACATAGAGGGAAGCTCTCTTGATGGTATATATGCTACATAAATTTTTCCATTATATGTTGGGCAGTCATTTCAAGATGTTCACTAACCATTCTTCTTTGAAATACTTGGTTAATAAGCCTGTGTTGGGGGGGAAGATTCGCTAGTGGCTAATTTATTTTCAAGAGTTTGATTTTGAGATAATTGTGAAACCAAGTCGCTCGAATGCGGGCCCAAATCACTTATCAATAATTGAGACAGGTGAGGAAGCAACGAATATTGAAGATGGGTTTCCAGATGCGTAACTATTCAAATTTGACATGGTTGATGACTACTATGAAAAAATAATTTAGTTTTGGCGACGGGAACAACATCAAAGGAGCTTACTACAAGTCAGAAGAAGCAGTTGGTTGTTAAGGCCATGGATTTCTAGCTAATGGCTAGATAACTCTATAAAATAGGGCCAGATGAGATCTTACAGTGACGAGTCCTACCACAAGAATAAGGGCAGATATTGGCAGAGGTACATTTGGGCATTGCTGGTGGCATTAGAGGAAATTTGGGGTCTAAAATGGGCCTTATAAGAAAACGTGCCAAAATAATTTTTTGTGAGTTGGAATTCAAGAACCAATAGAATTTCAATANCATGCAGTGTGGGTACTCGTTGGATGTAGAATCAAATTCCGCATCCAACGAGCTCTCCCGATCGAAATTTGAGTAAAAACACAGGGAGATATGTTGAAAATACGAACACAAAAAGTAGTTTTTTTCTTTCTTCCTCCAAAATTAATCAATATTATTTTATAATTCTAACTATTATTTTATTATTTTCCTTAGGAGGCCCATTTTAGACCCCAAAATTCCTCTAATGACACTATGGAGGTCGAGCTACTACCAGGAAGGTGCTCCACGTAGGGCTCTGGTGGCCCATTCTTCATAATGGTATGATATATTATGCACGTAATTGTGATGTATGTCAAAGAATCACCAAAACATCAACGAGGGATGAGATGTGATTGGTACCTCATGTGACATTGCAACCATTTGAAAAATGGGTTGTGGACTTTGTGGGACCAAGAAATCCACCTGGGAAGAGAACTAGTGCACGATACATCATTACATCAGCATACTATTTGACAATATGGGTGGAGGACACACCTATTGTGGAATGCATTGCTGTGACAACATCAAGGTTCTTGTGTGACAACATTGTTACTCAGTTTGGGTGACCAAGGATATTGATGAGCGACTAGGGGAGTCATTTCATCAATTGCACAGTCAGTGCATTGACTGAAGAGCTGTAGATACAGCATAAGAAGAGTACCCTGTATCATCCACAAGCAAATGGGACAATGGAGGTGTTCAACAAGGTCTTGGAGCATGCGCTTACAAAGGTATGCAACACGAACCATGATGACTGGGATTTGAAGATTCCAGCAGTCTTGTGGGAATATCGCACTACTTGCAAAATATTGACAGGACATACACCATTCAAATTTGTGTATGGGAAAGAGACAGGAATACCTATGGAGTACATTGTTCCCAGTTTGCACATAGAAACAATTACATGTATGGATGATGAAGAAACATTAGAAGAACGCTTTGCATAGTTGGTGCAGTTTGAGGAAGGCCTCTTTGTCACAGTTTTTCACCAGCACATTAAGAAGGATCACCAGAAAGCATGGCATGATCAACATATTAAGAAAAAATAGTTTCATCAAGGAGACCTGGTCCTGATGTACGATAGAAATTTTACGAAACATCCAGGTAAGTTATAGATGCATTGGCCAGGCCCATATCTCATTAATTCTATTACTTCAGGAGGTGCAGTACAATTGGAGCAGTTAGATGGAGTATGCTGCCAAAGCTAGTGAATGGTAGTAGGATGAAGCCCTATAAGATGGGCCAGGAGCCGCTCAATGCTTGAGGCACTGTGCGATGAAAAAAAAACTTTTTTTTTTTTTTTTTCTGCATGAGATGATCGGTAGGAGGAGGGTGCACCAAGAGGAAGAGGATANCACTGCATGCTTTTGACGGACCCTGCTACCCCAAAAACAAGAAATACCTGAAAAAATGTGATGATGATGTCATCATCACATTTTTTCAGGTATTTCTTGTTTTTGGGGTA
>LPNX010848436.1:142698-160291 GCA_001517045.1 Pseudotsuga menziesii
TTAGTATCGTAGTTAGGAAGCCATGTCACGATAGCCATAGGGTTGCAACATAGTAAAATCAACAATAAATGTAGACAATTAAAGCAGTTAATCGACGATGCTTGTTGAAGCGATGCATATTTATGGTGGATCCGACCATTGGATTGATAGGATCGTCGATGGATTTGGGTCATTAATGCATGATTTGGTCATGATGATTGACATGATTTGGTCATGATGGTCGAGTGATCGATTCGGTGCCATAAAAGGTGGAGCTGGATTCCTGTCAGCATAAATTCAAGAGTATAGTGGAGCTGGATGGGGTGGTAAAAGTAGCATGGAATTGGGTGGTCATTTCATAGTTGCAACTAGGTAATGCAAACTTACAGGAGCTAGTACATCCAGAAAAACTGCCAAAACAAGTAGCAGAGAGGAAAAGTTCCATGGAGGACTTGGAAATGTATCTAGATGAGATGGAACAAGAAGCGAAAAAGGTGATTGATGTGACTACACAATTCTGGGGTAGTGTATTCCAAGACAAGCAATTGGAGAAACTAACCACGTCATTACAAGAGGCTGAGGGTCAGCTGGAAACATTGAAGACGTCGTTGAGAGAATTTCCACTAGTTATTTATATCACCAAGTCTACAGAGATAAAGGAGTTGCAAAAACACATGGGAGCATCAAAAAAGGTGCAATATGCACTTGGATGAGTTCCAAGACATTGGAGAAAAACTTTTAGTTAAAGCCGTTTCTGTGCTACACAGAGTTCTAGAAGGAAAACAAGATGTTACTGAGAAGATCGTGGAGCATCCATTAGAGCATGATTTGACAAGAAGTTGGGTGATTGCTATGAAGTTCAAAGAGTAGGTCAAGGTGATCACTCACCAGTATGAGGACTTCAAGAAAATATCAATGAATACACCATGTCCAGCTGCTGGGGCTCAAGGGCAAGCCACAAGATTGTCTTGGGATCCTGTTGGACGAATTTTTGGGGTAAGTTAGTTTTGTAGCATTGTGGATGTTGTGCAAGGTCAAATATTCCATGCAAGATGGAAAACGACGTGCAAGTTGGAACTATAACATTTATGTATTTTGCTCATATTTTGTATTTTTGGACCGCATTATGTGTATTGTGGTCATTATTTTTTAGTTTCGTTTAAGAAGTAGTTAGGAAGTTGGTTAAGTGGACCATCAATGTAAAGGCACAAGCCTATAAGTAGATGTAGAATTGTGATTGTTAGATATTCTTCTTTTTAGGTTCCAGAGAGAGTCTTTCAGGTCTTTTTGAACTTCAGGGTTGACTTCTTATGCGTAATTTTGAACTTTGGTGAATGTTGATCTGTGTATGTGAGTTGAAGAACTATTTTGAAAAATTCATGTTTTGTTGCGAAGAATAATATGACATGACGAAGATTGAGCAGAATAATTGTGTCTTTTCCTGTTTTCATGTTTTATGCGATCCAAATGTGAATGTAATGTGTATCTACGACATGGATCTATGGATGATGCAATGTTCCTCTTCTTTCAATGATGATATACTGTTAGATATGGTTGCGCATGGAAATTTTGCTGCAATTCGATTATGTTAATGTGATCTATCGAATGATGACATGATTCTGTTAATAATGGTTAGATCTATGGAATAATGCTACACTAAGTCACTGAGTAGACACACGGTCCTCCTTCATAAGACGAAAACTTGGTTCTGTCATCTCTCCCTCAAACATCTCGGGTGAGGCTTCATCTATTCTACAGGTGTTACTGGACGGGGTAAAACCTATCTGGGACGGTGCTTAGGGAGATCACGGTGGTTTGGATATCGACATAGAGCGAACCCCTATCAATTGGTTTTGTGTTAGCAATTATACCAACACATATAGAACCAACCAATATAAAGACATATATAATGAAAAACCTACCAATAGATGATAATCGTGTCTCCCCTCGCCATTTCCATATTCCTTACAATGCATTTTGTTTGATGTGATATTTATACTTCTCCTTTTAAATCCCTTGCATTAACTACATGGACAATAGCATTTCCCATCACCCTTTATTTTCATTCTATCCCACAATCTAGAAAGAAATTCACGATTAAGATCATGTGGATCAATAATATTGCTATGGTATAGCATTTTTCAATACCAAGCGTGATTGATGATTATCAATATTAACAAATAAAGGTCCACACTTCATTATTTTTAATCACAATAACAAATGAAATATTTTTATATTTTTGTATGTAAAATAGTCTATGCGAAGATAATTATAACTTATGCAAACCATCACTTGTATAGAAAACATGTTTAAATATTTCTAATATATAGTTTGTAAAAATAATTTCTAATCGGATATCTGACGAAATTAGCATAGTGACCATTGTAATCTTGCTGTCATATTTTTGACGATAGAATTCAAATATCTAACAACAGTCGTCAGGTTACCAACGAATTACATAATATTTTCGAATATCATTGAATATCCAACAAAAACTGCAGTAAATTTTAAAAAAGAACAAAAAAATTCATAATTACAAAGGTGAAATCCAACGGAAGGGTCAATTTCATCATATTATGTCGAATTTCGGCTTCAAATATTGTTGTGTGAGAAATATATGGAAATTTTGGGATTTTCTAGCTAAGGGATGAGGAATGTATTTCAGTTGGGTTTTTATGATAATATAAAATGAGTTTACCTCTTTTTTGCATAGAGTATTTTTCTATTATTTATTGTCTGTGAATGCATTTTCTACATAAATATGTGATTCATAAATTCTTTAATATGTATGAATGAATGAATAATTTAGTAGATAGAGAGAAACCCCCATCCTTCTATACCCACCCCTTGTGATTGTCCCTATGATTTCTATGCGGATCTCTTGTGAGACCTTATTCTATTCTTGAAATATTTAATATGTCAATTCTTGTAGTGTACTTGTTGGTATATCCTTTGAAGCCTTGCGTATAACTTCCCTAAGACACCACTGATTACATTTCTTATAGCTTTCATAAATTCATTTTGTTTATAGATTACATTTATTGAGGTTTTATTTCCATGTTGTGTTTTGGATTTATGGTTGATTTGTGACTCATCAAGTTTATTTTAATGTACCCAAATAGGATTTAGGCACACTAACTCAAAGTTAGCTAGACTTGGACTAGAATTTGCATAATTTGTTCCAAACACCTCTAGATATTCACTATTTTTTTTAAAATAGGGATTCAATGGAATCTACAGACTCTAGGAAACCATATCCACACCACATAATGTTTACATGCTTTATTCAATTCCTTGCTTCAACAATTTCACTTTTGGGATGCATCACACCTAGGCAAACCATTTAGACAATCCAAATGTCCGGAGGTAATTTCCCCGGGAATTATGTGGAAATAATTTTTCTTTTGGTGCAGTATTGAAAGAAACTAGTAGAAGTAATGTCTAGTTCTCAATATGAAATCACTTATACATTTTATAGACTCATAAGAGAGAAAAATCAAATAGAATTAGGATCAAGTGCTCAAAATACCACATGTTGGACAGAAGGCACTATTTTTCCCAAGTCCTCCAAAGGAAACCAAATAGTTTTAAATTTATTCTAGGGATGATTATTTCAACCCCAACACACCCTAACATTGTAGCATGACCCATATATTGTTTTTTATAAACACCTATGTAGTTTACACAACACATAAATCAAAACTAGTTAACTATTAAAGTTGATTTCTATAAGAGCTAAACATACACCATAAATTTGAACATCTACATGAGAGAGTCACACTATAATTTTATTACGGTAGCATGGATATATTGAGTAGGTATATGGATAAATTTTAATATGAAAACTTCTAATAAATATGATGTTCAATATCCCAAAATGTAGAGAGAGAGAGAGAGAGAGAGAGAGAGAGAGAGAGATGCAACTAACTCCAAAGTAGTAGTATTTTTTACAAAACTTTACTCTCTTGAAGAGAGAGAGAGAGATGCAACTAACTCCAAAGAAGTACTTTTTTTTACAAGACTTTACTCTCCTGAAGATATTTTCACCTCAGATATACAAGTATACTGTAGAGGAGAATACATAAAATAATAAATAGATAAATATTACATTCATATGGATTCCTGGGAACAGACATCCAGATTTATAGGGGATAAATCCAACCAAAGGATAGCATAGGTTGAGATCAATCTTTTGAAACTCCACCAACTGAATCTTGAAGCTGCTTGTCAAACCAAAAAAACATTGTAACTCAAACCACATTGTATACTCTGCTAATATTCTACTTGAAACTTGGTGAAAAGGACTAGATCTCATTCTCCTCAATCACTAGTTGAATGACTTCTCAATATACCAACTGATTACTGGTTGCAAAGGGGCACATCTCTTAATGTTTGCAAGGGGAACACCACCCAAGTAGATGAATAGCTCATATATTTTCAATTTGATGCAAAAAATGGTCAAAATATTCCTCAGTGAGGCTCTCATTCTCATTTTATAAAACTATGGTGTATTTTTCCCTCTCTAGATCCTTCTTTCTTGGAATTTGAATCACTAATCATTTGGTTGATCTTTTTAAAAGTTGCAATTGCTTAAGGACCCACTTGTGTCAACAACTACTCCCTCACTAGATAAATATGGACCATGTACCTTTCTTTGTTATTTCTAATCCTTCTTGATCCTTTTTCAAAAGTCAGGAAACTTTTGTCTTTTCTATTTTTGAGTTTCTTTCCTTCTTTTAGGCTACATTCCTGCTTTTAGGCTGCTTTCTTGCTTTTAGTTGCTTTTCCCTAATTAATTGATGGAAACAACTCATATGGCCATATTCATCCTCCTATGTTCCCTCTTGAGCCACATAAATAGTTTCCAACTCATAAATCAAATATTAGATAATTAAATATTCAAAAGTTGTGGTCCTACATTACCTTTTCATGACTCGAACTAATTATGCATGGTACTATAGGTCAAAATTAATTACCTTCTTGAATAATTAATTTAGTTTTCCACTAGAACCCATGGGAACTGAATGGGTTAGTGTTTTTACCATGGTTCCCATAGGGAGGGGACATTACATTATTCCACATTCTAAGAGTTATAGCGATGGACTCGACTATAGATCTAATGAGATTAGGACCTATTCTTACAATTCAAAGCTTGATTTTATTTACTTTGCATTTCTTGTTGAATAATTTATGTATATCAATTGATTTAGTTAAATAGATTTAGTTGGGTAATTTATTCATTTTTTTGTGATTTCATAGTGTTAGGATCAAAACGACATAGAAAAATAAATTCCCCGTCAATAAAATTACCATCTCCATATAGGGAAATCATTGTAGTTGCATATACAATGCAAGTGTTTTTAAAAGTATTACATTCCCAAGTTGATAATTCAAGTGATTCCCTAGTGTATCTTGGTTATCAATACCATGTATTACTATATCCCACCACTTATAATAAACCTTGTTACATATTCTTTCATTCTAGGCCAATAAACATACCTTTGTAAATTTGCAACTATCATACCTACACCAAAAAGAACTGCGGCTTTAGAGGTGTGTTCCTCTTTGATAAGCTACAATATATCAACTTTAGGAACACAAATATTGTCCATATTATAGAGTAACCCATACTATATATGATAATCACCCTTGATTTCACCTTTTTTTACATGGAATTGGACTTGTAGTTGTTGAAATACCTCCTTGAATTCCTCATCTTCTATGTATTCCTCTTTGTGCTCATCATGGGTAAAAGATTCCATCTACATAAGAGTTCCCAATGTTGTAATATTTTGTTTAGGTGGCCACTTGAGAGAATTTATGTTATCTTATTTTTACTTCCCTTCTTATACTTGATGATTAGATATAATTTTTACAAGAATCCCATCCACTTATGATGTGTGGAATGTTGTATCTTATTGTAGGCCTGCAAATATTGTAGTGGTTGGCGATTGGTGTGAATTGTGGTATCCTTGACCATCATATAGTGATTCCACTTATTAATAGCTTGAATTAAGGTATAGATTTCCTTATTGTAAGTATGGTAGTTTACGAGTCCCCCATTAAACCTTTCATAATTATAACATACTAGCCTCCCTCCTTGCATCAAAATCACTATGATGGCATACCTGCTTGCACTTGTTTCCAATCAAAATGGATTCTACAAGCTTGGAAATGTAAGAATATGTGATTAATAGATCCTCCAATTGATGTCCTCAAAGTATTTCTATTGATTATTCCACCACTAGACCCCCTTACAGTTGTATGTTATGTCATGGAGATGTGCATACACAACTAAAAAGGAATCTATGAAATTCAAAAGGTATTGTATTTTCCTCAAAAACAAGATCCCAAATTTAGTTACATTTGTTGGAGTAGGCCAGTTAGTGATGGCCTCCATATTTCTAGGACCAATCTTTATCTCTACCCTACCAATCGTATACCCCAAATACACCAATGAGCATTGGGAAAAATCAAATTTATTCAAAAATTATCCAGCAGATGGTGCTTTTTTAGAGTCTCTAATACCTACTTGAGATGTGAAATATTATCTTCCCAAGTATCAATATAAACCAGTATGTCATCTAGATATACTATAATAAACAAATATAACAAAAGGAATAATACATCATTCATCAAACACATAAATGTAATTGGTTTATTACATAAACCAAATGGCATTACTAACCATCCATATAGACCTTTCCTAGTCTCAAAGGAGGTCTTACAAGTTTCTTCTTCCTTCACTTGCACCTGGTAATATCCGTATTTGAGATCCAACTTGGTGAAGTACTTGGCATGATACAATTGGTCCAAACGGTTATCAATCCTAGGTAGAGGGTACTAATTTTTGAGTTTGATATTATTCCATTCTATGTAGTCAATGAACAACTCCAAGTCCCATACTTCTTAGGTAACATGATCATAGATGACCCACAAGGTAAGGTGCTTGGTATAATCATGTCATTCTCTAATAACCGTTGCAACTTCTTCTTCACTTCATATGCTTCTATGACACACTATTTGTACAGTATGATGTTTAGCAATGGAGAATATGTCAATAGTTGTATCTTGTGCTCCACCCCCCTTTTAGGAGGTATTCCCTTAGGCTCCTTGAAGACATCTCTCTATTCTTACAAAAGGTTCTCCAACTAGTGTTTATACTCTTTGGTGCATCCCTCTAGAGAGACCTTCACTTTTAATGATCCATCTTCTTGTTTATTTTGTCTTAAGAAAAGAAATACAAACTTCCTATTTGAACTAATCCATTTTTTCACTTGATTCGTACTAACCAGAGAGATTTTCAATTTACCTTTGTGCACATTGATGATGAAGGATTCCAGTTCTTGATCAAGTGGCATTTGTTGGATCCCCTCATGAATATTACTTCCCTCACATACATGTTGGGGCTTGTAAAAGATACACCATAAAAATCCGTTGATATTAAATCTACCTTCACTTAATCAATATACTCTACACTTAAGCAAAACTTGATCTTCAACTATTTCATGAATATAAGTTATACATCATTTTTTTCCCATCCCAATGAGTAGGGTCTGGGGTGATCATGTACTTTCAATCCAATCTTACGTATAGGACACTACGCTATGGCTTCCTTAAGCTAGTGTCTAAGTACTTGTGGTCTAATATCAAAATTAGAGTCAACCACCACATCCCTAGAAACATGCATGACATATTATGTCCCTTGGGGGGGTGAAATTAACAAGGAACAACGTAAAAAGGAGTTATATGGCCAGATAGTGAAAAATGAATATTTTGGGTGCCTCCTTCACTCAAATGGGACACATGCAAGTGTTTCCCCTCATCCGAGGGAAAAATATGGTGCCCCTTCTCACTAATGCATGGTTTTCATGCTTTTGGTTTAGCATTGGGATTTCCTTGTAAAGGTGATGCCCATGGGGGATTCACCTTGTTGACCAATATCTTATCATGTTCATTCACGAAGGGTTTTTTTTCAATTATGAAAAATAAGTTCAATATATTGCATGTATTAGGGGCAGGGGGGGCAGGGAGTAGGGTATGGGGCATTTTTAGGTATAGTGGGTGTATACAAAATGGTTATTCAATCCTTTTGTGTTTTTTTGTCTTATGTTGTTGTTCAAGCTTAGGCTCTTGTTTATCATTATGAAAATGAAAAAACATGTTGGATTGTTTCATGAAATTAATTTCAAATGTTGTACATCACAAGGATATTTAAGAAACTTAGATTTTCATTTCATACCAAAAATAAAAATTGCATTTAAATTGTGTTTTGAGTACCAAGTTTTCATGCAAGTAATATTTGCATTTTCCATTGAAAAAGTTAAAAAAAGATATTATTATTAATTTTTTTGCGTTGGTTTTTTGAAATGTGTGTGCATGTAAAATGAGTTCTCATTCATTTAATAGGAATGAATTGAAACTAGTTTACTAGATGAAAGTATATCTTTGCAGCCACACTTAAACTTGTTTACAGTCACTTGCATTTGTGTTTCAAAAGGTTCTTGAACTTACATATTCATATTTGATTTTGGCTTTAAACATGTTATACAACTTGACGAGAACTTTATACTCAAAACAAGAACTCTAGTCATAAAAACTCCAATTTTTGTGAAAAAAACACCAAAAAACACCTCCAAATAAAAAAGTGGTGCTACCAGTAGCACCACTTTTCTTGGGGGAAAAAATGTGGACATGGACAAAAAAAGTGCTTGATTTTATTTACAATAACCTTAAAATCAAGCCCTAAATTGAAAACTAATGCTACCGGTAGCACACTTTTTCAAAAAATGTCATTATTATGTCATTGTATCATAATTTAAAATTGTATTTATTAAATCTCTTAGTAACACTATATATAACTAGCACTTAGTTAAAAATAAATTGTTAAAGAAATTATTTCACCACTCTTTCCATATAAAATAAAAGAGTTTACAATATAATTCATAATAAATTTGTATATTAAACCATAAAATTCATATTTTTGCTTCAAAAACACAAAAAACAACCCTAAAATGAACTATGGGTGGTATCATTGTAATAGAAACCCTAAATCATCCCCTGACTTCAAAAGTGGACCTCCTAAAATAACTGATAGTTTTATTCACTGTTAAAAAATTTTAAAAAAACTATAGCTTTAAAATAAATTAAAAAAACCAAAATTTATTAAAAAAACATTGTAATTTAAAAATAAATTTTAAAAAAATATAAAAATTATGTCATTGTATCATAATAAAAAAATAAATAATAAAAAAAAACTTAAATTCCAAAATTCCAAAAACATACAAATTATAAAAAAATAAAAATAAAATTTTAACAAATATGTACTAATACAAAAAATCCTCTTAAAAAATAGACTCAAAATAAGCTTAACTATTAAAAAAAATTATAAAAAATTTAAAATTTTAACTATTAAAAAAAAATTAAACACAGTAAAAAATAAAATTAAAACCCAAATTAAAAACAAAAAAACAAAACAATACAAAATTAAAATTAAAAATAACAAAATAAAAATAAAACAAAAACAAAAAGAGAACAAAACAAAACATAATTAAAATAAAATACCAAAACTTAAAAAAATTAAAAACCTAACCCTCTATCCCCTCCCACTCTCCCTCCCTTCGGCCACCCCTCTGCCACTCACCCCCACTTCCCTCCCCTCTCCCCAGCTGACCCCCTTCCCTCGACCATGTTTCTCATAATCACATCGCCATCTCCTCCCCCTCCAATCTGCTCGCTTTACCCCCTCACCCTCCCCTTTACCACTCCTACCCACCCTTCCCCTCTCCTCTCCCCTCTCCCCACCCGAACCCCTTCACATGGTCGTGATTCTCATAATTGCATCGTCCTCTCCTCCCCCTCCGATCTGCTCCCTCTACCCCCTCTCAATCCCTCTCCTACCCTCCTCCACCCTCCTCTACCCCCTCCATCTCCTCCTTTCTATCGCCCCCTTCTCTCCTCGGTGCCCTCCACCTACCCACCGACCACCCCTGACACTGTTTCTTTTTCGGCTACGCAACTCAAAATTACACAGCCGGAAAGGTAGCAGTGCAGGGGGTGGTGAGTGGGCAGGCGGAGGGGACAAAAGGGGGTGGCAGAGGGGAGGAGAGGGAGCGGGAGGGGATAGAGGGAGTGGACCGAAGGGGGAGGATAGGGCGACGTGATTTTGAGAATCGTAGTTGTAGGAAAGGGTTGGGTGGGGAGAGGGGAAGGGTGGGGTGGGGAGAGGGGAGGGAATGGAGTGGTGGCAGAGGGGAGGGGGAGGGGGTGGAGGGATGGAGAAGGGGAGGTGGATGGGGTACAGGGTTAGGTATTTTNTTTAATTAGGTTTTGTGATGTTTTTTTTTAATTTGTTTTTTTTGTTTTTTTCTAATTTTGATTTTTAAAATTTAAGTTTAAAAATTTCAAATGGGTTATAATTTTTTATTTTTATTTTTTTTTGTAAGTTTTTTAGATTTTGTTTGTCAATTTTATTTTAAAAATCTAAAAAAAAATTCATAAATAATGTTTCTTATTTTATTTAATTTTTACAAATTTGCCTATTAAAAAGATTAATTTAAGAAAACAATTTAAAAAATTATGAAATATATATATTTTTCCTTGTAACTAGCTTCTAAATGTTGATAAAAAAAAATGAAAATCTAAATATTTTTTCATTATAAGTAGCTCCTAAATGTATATATTTTTAGTAAAACTGGAAAAAACCATTTGTAAATAAAAATTATAGTTTTCTTATGACCTAGATATTTTAAAATCACAAAAATAGGGTTCAAAATGAAAAATTATAGTTTCCTTATCACCAAGAAATTTCAAAATCACAAAAAAATGGATCAAAATGAAATTTGGTGGTACTAGTATACACAGTTTTTGAAATTGAGGTAAAAACAACAATTAAAATTGACCCCCAAAAAACAAGAACAATGTTGGGTTCTCGTTAAGTTCTATAACTTGTTTTTTAGTGTGTAAAGTTTAGTTTCCATTTGCATCAAGTAGGCTGAAAATTGCATTGCGCATTGAAAAACTTGCATTTGTATGGAAATTTCACCTCACATTTACGATTTGCATGTATAACAAGAGTCATTGAAAGGTGAAAGTTCAATGAGCGGGTTTAGGTGCTCCGAATTTTCATTGTAAAGAACAATATAAATGCAGTTTTACTTGAACATATTTAGTTGCATGTCATAGTGCTTCATATTTCAATTATAAGAGTGTTAATGAGTGATTATTTTCATTTGAAAAGTATTTAGGTACACATAGTTTTCTTTCATTGAAAGTTTCAAAATTGCATTTTGAACAAGAAAGAAAGTAATTGGGATAGGATACTATGATTTTTATTTTTAGTAAGAAACACACATAATATCCTAGGCTAGGATTTTGGAGATAGGTGTTGAGAGTTAACTCCAAAATCACATAAGATTAGGAAACTAGTAATTCACTAAAGAGTGTTATTATCCATTAGTAACAAAAAGTTCTTATCAAGAAAGAACCACTAAAACAAGTGTCAAGCGGTAGGAATGGGGATTTCACTCAGTGAAACCATGCCATAGCATCTTCGCTCATGGGATATCAAAGAATACCACTAATTTCACTATATATTGATAATTATCTACAAAATACTTTTGTTGAGAACCCTTCCCAATACATATTTCCAAATTTAAAAACCCTATTTTTACGAAATATTCCATATTTTTACAAGAAACCCCTTTTTATACTCCCCCAATACCTATAAACCCCGCATACCCTACTCTTGGCTCCCCAATACCTACAATATATTGACCTTATTTTTCACAATTGAGAAACTACCTTTTATGAATGGTAGTGATAAGATATTGCTAAAAAGGGTGAATCCCCTACGATGGTAGGTAAACCTAGTTTAAGTGTTTATATTGTCGCCTATTACCTGATTTAGGGAAATGCGTATATATGAGAAGTAATAATGCATGGAAATTCCGCAGGGTGACACTACTACTCACTGATAGTTTCGCTTATAGGTCTTGTTATACAAGGCTTACGTTCACTGCTCATTTGAAAAATCCCTTTCAAGTGAAATTCCTACTCGACCACCCAACATGATGTGTTAATCATTGTTTATTTTTATATGTAACTCTTAGGTCATTGTAAGGGGAATATCTTGTGGCACTTGATACATAAATAGACTGCTTGGGCCAACTCCTTATGGAGGATATTTTTCTAAGGCAAGTGCTTTCACCCTTGGTGATTGGTTTCAAGGATCAGGTTAATTGTCTCTCGATCTTTGCTAGTTGGAATTGAGCCCTAATCCTCCTTTGATTATTTTGCAAGCCAACATGGTTGACCAACCTTTGTTAAGGTACAAAAGAATTGAAGGACACTCTCCTTAATAGAGCGAAGTCCCTACAACTAGGAAAACACCAAATTACAACAATCCACGCCGTTATGGGGGAGAGGAAGAAAACTAGGAACACATTGATAAACAAGAAACAATAGAAAACACATATATTTAGATTGATTTTAAGTCCTCATTAAAATGAATGAATTTTAGCGATGCTGAGAGTTAATTAGATAAATATCTCCCAATTGTTTCTTCTCAACTAGAGGAGAACTTATATCTTCCTATTATTGAAGATATCATTTATCCTTCAAGATTTGTAAACCAAATGCATAATATAAGTTCTGGCCAAGGTGTTGAGTTTGATATTGCTAGGTTTAGTGATCCATCATTATTATGAGATCATATGGATACCACTAGTGAAATGTTTGGCATGGGTAAGGAAACTCCCTTGGTCAATACCACCTCTTTAGGAGAAGTCAGTGCGAAAGGGAATGCATATGGTCCACAACTCATAAATCCATTTTATTTTGGGATAAATTTTCCTAGTTTCTATTCCATTCCTACTTCACTTCCTTCTATATTCACTTTTACTACTTCCTCAGGAAATGTCCCATCAGTACTCTCCATAATTTACCACCATTTAGTGGACAATTTTCAATTCCTAACCCATCCCCTATGTCTGGAGTTGTTGTTGGTTCCATCTTACCTCAAATAATATTTCCTTTCAATTCATTAGGAGGCATGGAAATTAGTACTTGCTTATCATCTAAAAATCCACTTAGTTGTAAATTTGGACTAGGGAGGATGACTGTTGGATTTCCTTGGGGGAAGGATCATCCATACATGAATATTCCTGTTATGGTTTAAGAATTTATGGTATGGTTAACCTAATGATCATTAATACTTTAATTATAAACCATCCTCTCAGAGAGATAGGAGGTACTATAGGAGAATTTACTCAACATATCACACAATGGATGTTTGGTCAGAATTCCGGTCAATATAATTTAATTTTCATAAATCCTATAAATTTATACATTCCAAGAAAACATAATGTCAACACAAACCAATGGGATACCAATTCTCCTAGATCCTAGAACTCCATTCCTTAATAAAAGTTTTCTTTTGTGTCCATTTTGAAAATTTATGATTTGACTAAGTTAACCAACAATCCGATCCTAAGTAATCCTAGTTGTTTAGATCTCCCTACCAAGTTACCTTCAGATAGTATGAAATTTGAAGGAAAACAAAAGGAATATTCGATGAACCATGTGACGAGATTTCATCTTTAGTGTTCCTCAAACTCTCTGATGGATGATTACATTAGGTTATAGCATTTCCAATGGACCTTAACAAGGATGGCAGAAAAATGGTATATTGAGATGCCACACACTTCTTTCCAAAAATGTAATGTTGTTGCAATGATATTTTGTCAAACACTTTCATCTCCAATTTTGTTATGCATCTGGTACTGAATTGTTGACTTCCTTTCATCAAGACAAGTCTACCCATATCTCCAACCACATTCATGAATGGTGGAGGAGATGTATCTTGATTGAGGACTAAATTCCTGATGATTTTTTTAACTAATTTGTTAATTAATTCTTCGCAACCATGTGTTTCAAAATATATGGATCTTTGTGGGGCGCAAATTGAATAGCATGCTATCATTAAAGCCCAATAACTAGATTTAGTTTATTATTATTATAGGATTATTTATGGAAATTTTCTTAGTTCTCATGGAGCATAGATATCTCCAACTAAGTCCGTTCCTAGAACAAATTCCAATGGTGCCATTGGTTTAGCAGGTGGTGTTGCAACTAGTTAGGGTACACACCTAGTTGGTCAAAATTCACTGATATCTGCATCGAACAACACACAAAACCCAAGTCCAAAACCTCATATTTTTTAATATTTCAAACTACCAGTACCAAGGTAAACCAACATCCCAAAGGGAAAAATAAGAAGAAGAAGAAGAAAACTTGGAACAAGGGTAATAATAACAACAAAAACAATAATTCAAGTGGGGCAAAGAAGGAAAAAGTTAAAACAAAATTTCCTTTCTTATTATGTAAGGAATATCATTTAACCTCAACTATTGTAAGATTGGAAAGGCTTAAAAACTGTTGCACAATACGAAGGTTCATCCCAGCCTATTGTATTAACTAATCCATTTCCTTCATTGTAGCAAAAGATGATTTCTACAACCCAAACTAACCATGGATCCTTCGAAGGGGGAAATCATGGAGCCTCCTCCTAAGGGAGCAGTATTGGTCAAATTTAGGTCTTTATGTGCGAGAAAGACATTAACCTCCAGACTAGAAGTAAATTATACAGTAAAACAATTCCTATATCCAACGGAAGGGAAACATTTTACCATGATTCAACTTCTTCATTACACATAGAGAATCCAACTAATGACATTATGCTAAGAATACAAAAATGGTTGTGAACAAGGCCAGCTATAATCACAATGTATGTATTGCTCAAAACCATAGCATAGTGGAGGATCTAGGACAAGGTCCTTGTGTAATTTCCACTCTTAAGGTTCTGTAGAGTTTTCAAACCCAACAAATGAACATACTCTCAAATTTAGGATCATTTGATCCCCTAAATAGTCATATCATTACTTTTAATTACAAGAATTAGAATCCCTGTTTACCTCATCATAAGCATTTACATATTCAATTCATTTTAGGTAAGTGCATTATACATTGCCTGGTTTTTGATGAGGGTGGCCCCACATATGTGATGTCTTTGTCATTTTGGAAGGATATAGGGTCACTTGAGGTAGTGGTACTATCAAAATGTTGAAGGATTTGAATGACCATTTGTTCAAACATCATAGAATAATCCCATCTCTTCCAATAGAGCCTAGGTGGATCACAGTAGAAGTGGACTCTAGTTGATTCTCCACTTGATTATGACATGTTATTAGGGAGAAGTTGGACCCAAGCAATAATGGTTGTAGTATATTCAATCTTATGTATCATTAAGTTTACACATAATTGGAATATTATCACTATTTATTAGTTATGATTGGTGTGGGGATGTATCCTACATTGATGGGAACATCTAACCTAGCCCCACCTAATATGCAGGAAAATGAATCTATGATACATGAAACATCAACTATTGTCATGAATTCCACTCTTAAGGTGTCTCATTTTAAGACCATATTTTAATTACCCTTGGAAGTTTTCAGGTGTATAAACTTTATGTAGTCAGATGAACTAGGCTTTGTTTACGAACGAGGTAGCTTATTAAGACATTATTTCAAATGAAGAAGAACATGTTGGTATCCATTCTATTTTGGAAGTAGGTGACCAATTCTCTATTCCCATTTGGGATGCTAATTCTTTTCCTCGTGATGAACCCTTAGACGTACTTTTTCCATGTGGCGAAGCAATTCTCAAGGAAATTTCGTTATGGGGTATTCTATGGAAAGATATGCATCAACATGCATCAATCCTTCCAAACAAAAGTGAACTTAGTATTGACATGGATAGAACCATTAAACCATATTCTATGGAGTGGTATGAGATCCCTCCTGCAACTTTGTTAATGGAAATCTCATCCAATGCAGACATGGGTTGTTTCCCTAGTCTGAATAATTAGAATCTAGAACAAAACACACTACAGAAAAAATAAAATTTCCTTATAAATATAGACTACTTGAATTAGATTCTCTCATACCTTTCAATAGGAAGATCTAAAGGTTTAAACTTGTTGTTCTTGAGCTACACAGTGAATGAACCTACAATAGACACAAAAGAACAAAACCATATGAGAGTAATAAGATCATCTACAATTCTATGTAAATGACCAAGGAAATAAACAATAAACATAGTATAATAATGAGATACATAATGTTTATGAGAAAGAAACAATGTTTTCATTAATAAACAATGAAGGAGAGATCACAACCAAGCCTTGGTGCTAGGATCTCTTCACAATGAGGCCTTGCCTCAAGATTCACCTTCCCTCTAATGACTCAAGAAAGTATGAGATTATTTGGACATATTTTGGATACTATCACAAAATATTCCTCCCCTTTTCCATGATGGTTGAGCCACTATTTAAAGGCCTCAAAGGATAGAGTGGGTTGAGGATTAAAATGATAAGGTTGTTATACCAAAATCTCGTCACCCTCATGTTATGAGATAGGTATTCCCTTGACTACTCCAATCCCTCAAAGTTTTTCCTAGAGAAATGAAGGCATAAATTAACCCCTTGAAATTTTCCCTCTTTTGAGTTGGTAATGCTCTTACAGTTGTCACTTGACATCCCATTGGTTGTTAAAGTGGTCAATCCAAGTCTATCCTTGGTTGATCCCACTCTTCCGTTGAAGAGTGAAGTCGAAGTGGTCGATCCAGTTCTAACCTCGGTTGATCCCACTCTTTCTTTGAAGAGTGAAGTTGAAGTGGTCAATTCAGTTTCATCCGTAGTTAATCCCACTCTTCCTTTGAAGGGTGAAGTTAAAGTGGTTGATTTGGCTTCATCCAAGGTCGATCCCATTCTTCCTTTGAAGGGTGAAGTTAAACTGGTCGAGTTGATGTCATCTCCACCCGATCTCACTCTTTCATCAAAGAGTGTTAAGATTGAAGTAGTTGCTTTGACCAAATCTTCATCTTGTTCTTATCTTACATTATAGAACGAAGCGGTGCCCCCTTATCACCACCTGTTTTCTTCTTTGGAAAAGTGGTGCTCAATTTTTCAAGGAAAAAAGAGAATCTTCGAGAGGATTCTTGAAGATGGCCTCCGTGGAGCCTCATCCCTATGGTTTAGGACCAGCTGGAGCTTGAGATCCTCCCTTTTAGGATCTAATATCCACCACACCCATGAGATCCTCAATCATACCTATCCTCCCATGCCTTTAAATACTGGCTCACCCCCCATGGGAAAAAGGAGGAAGAATTGTGTTGCATACCCAAACTTTGTCAAAATCATTATTGCATGTTTGGAGGCAAGGTGAAGTTATAGGAAAGGATCCATTGGAAGGATATCTCAACACCAAGGCATGAAGGTTGTAGTGTCTCCAATCATTTATTAATAAATAATGTTTCTTCTTTCCCATATTGTTAGTTTTTCATCACATTAAGCTAGCATTATGATCTTAGGATATTTTTACTGAGAGAATAACAAGCACAGCAATAAAACATAAGCAAATCACAAGAGACAAGAGACACAAATAGTTTTCCTTGGGGAAACCATAAAGGAGAAAACCCCGCAACTTCCTTAGAGATAAAATCAACACCAAAATAGTAAGAGATCTCCCAACAGCAGTGGCCTTCTAGTCCCAGT